>SJYC01012941.1:0-58986 GCA_006408675.1 Madoqua kirkii | reverse complement strand
AAGCATTTGTAGTCTCATTTTCAATATTATTTTTAAATGTATTAAAACTAACTTTTTTGTTTGATGAAAATATTTTTCACATTTTAAAATTTATTTTAGTTTTGTTAGTTTTGATTTCTTAGATTTAAATTAATATTAATCCAAAGTTATAAATTTTTGTTATTATTGTTTATTTTATAATGTTAATTCTTTGCAGTTTATTGCCCCTTCATGATGAATAAAAATAGTAATTGGCTATATTTTTCAAATCATGCTTAATGGAGCCTAAGAATGTTAGAAGTATCTTAGTGACAGCTGGCAAAAGGCAGTGTGAAGGACAGGAACTGAGAAAGTAACAGGGGAAACAGACAGGGTCTGAGCTTTATGATCCCACTTAAGTCAGGGAAATGCCACTTTTTTCTCCTTTGAATGAAGATTGAAATATAATATAAAATTAATTTTTAACAAATTCTCTTGTTTTAATTGTTCTGAGTTCTTGAGTTTATAGTGAACATTGAGAATCTCATTTTACATTTACAACATGTTGCTACCCATTCTTTCCTAGTTGTTTTATACAATAATACTCATTTTCTTTTTATTTGGTTGATGTAGTTTTTTATGATAACATAGCTTTCATATAACTGTAATTTCAGAGTATCTTAAGGTACTTACTCCATCTTTTATTATTGCAGGAATCTAATTAACCTTTAAAAATAATTAGGACTTTTTGAAGTGCAAATGTCAGAAACTTCATAGAAACAAGATTACATAAAAGGATAATTTATTATCCTTTTATGTATTAACCCAAGGAAGGAATGAACACTAGAAATGTAAAAAAGACAAAAGTGTAGCTGAGATTGAGGAACAGTAGGAACCAGAAAACAAGCAGTCTAAAGATTCATCTTCTCTCTCTCTTCCCTTTCACATTTTGCCCTCCCCACCCCTTCTCTAGTGCTGAGACTGTTACTGGCTCCTGAGTCACTGGACTCAATTCTGCACAGTGAATTCTGAGTAACGGCCATTTCTGATTGGCCCGTCTTGAGTCAGAGTTTCACTCAGAACTAGTCAATTGTAGTCAACAAAATAGATTATATTAAAAAACTGTTACCCTTCCCACATCAGTGGGAAGGTAAGGTTGGGGAGCAGAATAGGCTCAAATATCCATGGCCTAGATAAGTTAATTTATTGCTCAAATAGCAGTCTTGGTATATAGTCAAATATGTGCTCCATAATTTCAGGGACCAGAGCTGCTGCTTTCTTGTAGTTCTGTAAGACCTAGGGTGTACCCTTGATCACATGACCTGTACTGGCTCACCAACATGCTGTTTGCATTAGTTGGAAGGAGAAGAGGGAAAAGAAAAAAGCATTCTTTTTCTTTTTAAGGTAACCGCCCCAAAGTTATATGCATTACTTTTCCTTAAGACTTGAGTCACATAAAGTCATATTTTTTTGCAAGGTAAGCCCAAGATACACTCTCTTCCTTTCTTTGTATCACAAAATGGACATTTTAGAGTGTCTTGTAAATAGTGATGTTTCCTTTAAAATCAAGCAAATATATATATGTATATATATATATAATAAATCATTAACTCCAAGAGGAAAATGATGTGAGAAAAACAATGTAATCATAATGTAATCATAGAATACTATTAGGTTCAATTGTAAATCAAATTTAAATACTATAAATAATGAAAGCATTAGACGTGGATTTGGCCCCAAATCATGATGTTATTATACTGAAAAGATGGAGAAAAGGGAAGTTGTGAGAGAGCTAAAATTATTGCTTATGCATGACAAACTCCAAAGATAAACTTGAGAAATTAAGAGATAGTAGTATTTGCCTATTATTTAGAAATATGGAGTCAAATAACAATAAATAGCTAGAGAAGTTAGAGTAGCTGGCAGGGAGCAGTGACTATACAGTTTACAGGTCAGATACTATCTGTGAAGTTTGAAACATCCAAACAAGGTGATACTGTTTCCCTATTTTCCTGTTGAAGACACTGAAGCCTTGGGGTATTAGGTGTAACTTTCTGAAGCTCTTATAACTAGTAAGTAGCAGAACTGGCATTCAGACTTAAGCCTCTGACTCCAAAGTATGGAGCAAGTATGATGGTGGTGATGATGATAGTAAAAACACTGGGTTGTCTTTCTATTTCAGAACCAGACATTTTTCAAGATTACATTAAGCCCTACTTAGAGCAAGCACGTCGAATCTGGCCGTGGCTCACTGGGGCAGCTGTGGTCGGCTCTGTCCTTACTGCTGTGCTGGGAGGACTTACTAGCCTGCTATGTCGTCGAAAGAGAAACCAGCTTCCAGAAGAAAAGCAGCCCCTGCTCCTGGAAAAAGAGGATTACCACAATGTGTTGTATCAGAGCCATTTATGAAAGGTTTAGGCAATAGAGTTGGAGCAAAAGTAACCTGACCTCGCTGTAACCTAAATGATGTTAAAGTCCCCAGGGGGTGTCCCAGTGGAAATCCTTGGCATGTGTCTCTGGAGCCCCTTATCAGAACTGTTATCAATACAAAATGTACCCCTCCTCCTACTCAGGTAGAAGCCGCCTGTGCATGCTTTGCTGGATTTTGATCATCCCTGCAGAGTTCTTCTCAAGCTCATATTTCCATGGAAAGGATACCATTTGTTAATAAGTAACTGCTAGCTGTATCTGAATGAAAGTGCTCTTGTAAAATATGGGAACTACTGTGATTCTTTTCCTCTTGACTGTGGAATGACTTGTTTCTTTTATTATCATATTTCTTTGATTTTAATAAAATAGCAACAAATTTACACTATTTGACTCCTTTGAGCTTGGTAAATATATTCTAATTATCTTAAGAAAGCATAACATTCCCCTTATATTTTACATTCTTGCTCCAAAATATGTTATGGACTTCAAGTAGAAAATAGTCTTCAGACCTTTCCTGCCTTAATTTTGACTGTACATTTGAAGGTCATTGACATTAAGGATGCTTCTCCTGCAAAGAATCAAGCTAAGTACCTGTCTCAAGATGTCCTCACTAAATGTGTTGACAATAAAGATAATAATCTTATTATAGCACTATAAAAATACCTTCTAAAAAGGACTTTATTTTATTAGAGAATGTTTAAAATGCTGTGAAACATTTGCTAGTAGAAAACAATTACATGAATATTACCCTGTCTGTGGCATTAGTTAAATAACTTATTTCTACTTTTCCTAGCAATTAAGACCCTAAATTAAGATGTCCAGATAATCTTTCTTCCTGAATTTTTGGTACAGTTGAATTTCTAAAAATAATCCAATTGATATCCCATTCCTTCTATTGATATGTACAGCATAAAAGACTAGTGGGTGGAAGTTATCGGGGACCCATTTGGGTATAATAAAAGGAAAAACTGTCCAATATTCAGAGTTTTCCAAAACCAAAATGGATATTTTTGGAAAATAATAAGTGTTTGCCACTAGAGTTCTTCACATAGAGGTTGGATGACAAATTTGACTTGCATTCTAGAAATAGAATTTAAGTATTGAGTCTATAGTCATACTTATTTACACTGGCTCAGGACTTATAACAACTCCCCATTCAGAAATGAGGCCAAACATGCTCTAGAAAAAGTCCCTCTGACTGTGCTTCACCTAATTTCTTCTTCCACCATTTCATCCAAACTCAGTAACTCTGTGCTTGAATCCCTAGTCTCTTTTAGTTCCCTTATGTCTGGTTTGCATTTAATTGCTCTGCATTTTTAGGTATGTATCTCCATTTGACTGCTTGACTTATACTTCCAGCCTTATCCCTAAACACTGTCTTTTCACTCTCTCTCTTGAGATGGCCATGCTTTTAAAACAGAATTATCCAATCCGAGCTCCAAAAATCCACCTCAGTCTGACACCTAAACCTCTACATCTCTGGAATGGTATTTAAGAGAGGACCCATTGACCTGCATGGTACCTTTCAATTAAAATATCCTACAATTCCTGTAAGGCATGCCATGGAGTGTTAGACTGTTTATGAATGCACTTAGAAATTCAGAGAAAAGTAAGTCATCTTGCTATATATATTGGTCAAATGATTTTGGCTAATTTTTATCTAGAACAAATGTACAGTTATTGAAGTAATGCCATCAACTCTCAGAGATTCAGTTCCATTCAGTCGATCAGTCGTGTCCAATTCTTTGTGACCCCATGAATTGCAGCACGCCAGGCCTCCCTGTTCATCACCAACTCCCGGAGTTCACTCATACACATCTATCGAGTCAGTGATGCTATCCAGCCATTTCATCCTCTGTCGTCCCCTTCTCCTCCTGCCCCAAATCCCTCCCAGCATCAGGGTCTTTTCCAGTGAGTCAGCTGTTCACATCAGGTGGCCAAAGTATTGGAGTTTCAGCTTTAGTATCAATCCTTCCAATGAATATTAAGAACAGATTTCCTTTAGGAGGGATCGGTTGGATCTCCTTGCTGTCCATGGGACTCTCAAGAATCTTCTCCAGCACCAAAATTTGAAAGAACAGAAACAAGTAAAACAGAGCAAAGAGTGGTAAAATAAATTTTGATGAGGTCTGAAGAAAAGTCTCAATAAACAGGAATAGTGACTGTGGTTGCCTTTAGTCTGATCTCAGAATGCAAAATAATTATTTAGCTAAGTTTGATTTGAAAGAAATTTTCAGTCCAGGTGACATTTTTAATCATTTTTACAAAGCATCTTGAGTCAAAATCTACCCAAGGAATTTTCATTGCTGCTGATGCGATATGTATGAAGTCATTCTCTTCCTTATCACAAGGCAATTCCCTCTTTTATCACTGAACTTCAACATAGAATTATTATTTTGTTTCTCTAGAGGCTCAGGTTTTCCACTTTGTGTAGCAATAACATCTGTGATAATACCACCACCACACTGACTCCGTGGTTTTCTCAATAAGATACCAAAATCACATAAGTGATATTTTAAGATACTTGGCAGTTTCATTAAATGCTAATCAGCATCAAATTTTGCAGCATTATTTTATAGTGTGGATTTTATAAATTGCTTCATCTGGGGCTCTGCTGTTTTTCTATTACTACATTAGAAGTCTCATTTTGTTACAGAGAAAGAAATAAGTAGCTTCCTCTCTTTTTGTTCCTCTCTCTGTGCTTTAGTTTTTTAAAGACTATTTTTAGTACCCAACCTTTCCAACAAGTCAATGTATAATTCTCCATCTGTAGAAATAAATATGTGATGGATATGAGTCATTTCAACAATGTCTCTTGCTGGCTGACACCTGGCTTTGATTGTGAATGTTTTAAAATAGCCTTTCCCTTGTTTATATGGGCTTTGATTTGTAGGAACAGTTTTCTTTGTCATTATAAAAAAAGGCCTCATTGGGGCCACCTATTGTGAGCTTGTGTTTTGGAGGGCATGTCAGTAGAACAAAGGTCTACTGGCTTTCTGATTAGACTCCTGAAAGCTGCTGAAATGCAAGTATGAGTTTTTTAACTTTGTGTTGCTTATTTTCAAAAGCATTTGCCAGTTTGTACAATATGAATATAAAATTGCCTTTGGCAACCACTGGAGGCTTTAAGGGCTTTCAAATCCTGCAGCTATTTAAAATTGTAAGGAATCTTTTAAAGTATTTTCTTTTAAATAAAAACCTTATTAAAACTCTAGATGGCCTACATTTATCTAATTGTTTCATGAGTTCTTTTCTTAATAGCAATATTCTTGTAACTTCATGTTAATCTACCAATTCTTGTATGTTTTTTAATCATTTTTATGGTGACTTCTAATTTCTTTTTTTAGAATGAATAGCTAAGATGTTAATGCAGTGAGTGGTTATGATGTTCCAAGAACTGTGATAAACACAGCATATTAACATATGTTAGTTCATCTAATCTTCATGTTTTCAGTATGAGAGTATTATTCATATTTTTAAATGAGATTGTGGCCTAAATAGGAGATTTGCCTTCCCTATTTACATATGTGTTCAGTAGTTTAGGTAATTTATCTGGGATTTGAATCCATTTCTTCATGATTATAAATTTCATTATTTGTTATTCAACTTTGTTGACATGCCATACTTTACCAACTGTCTTTCCTGAATATTTAGATTTCATCTAGCTGCAAGTTATTGCTGTAATGAATATGCTGGTACATTTTGCATCTTATTTCACCTTATTTGTTTTCCAGGAGTAGAATCTCTGGGTCAAAGCATTTGATACTTTCATGGTTTTTGTAATGAATTGTCATATGCTTTTGAAAAGGGTTGCATTGATCAAAAAATGCAAAGAAATGTAGACTAAAAATAAGAGATCAAAAGGAATGAAGAAAATGCAAAGGTGAAGAACTTAGAAGAAGAAAGAAATGTTGCAAGTCTCTCTGAGAGGAACTGAAGATGTAATTGCCACTTCACTTGGTGCTTCTTCTCATGAAACTTTTTCAAATTATAGCATTTATGTAATGAGCATTTTCTTTCATTAAAATCAAGAAAATACAGACTGAGGCCATTTCAGAAAGGTAGGGAGAAACATGCATGTAAATTGGTTCTCAGGTAAGATATTTTTAGAAATGAGTACATCTTGGCTAGATACAACATGTGTGTATCTTTCAGAATCATATACGAATGAAAACAGCAAAACCAGGAATCCATACTTGGAAGAATAAGCCCAGGTCATCAAAATAGTCTGAATCAAAGCAGAGTCAGGGTCAATGGTTAGGACAGACAGGAAATCATGTGGCAGGGTAAGGAAGGCTGGAAAGGACCTGAAAACCAAGCCCCAGACAAGTTTGAACCACTTGTTTTTACTGCTTTTTGAGAAAGTTCTGCATTCTACCTTGAATTTGGTCATGCGTGCTAGGTTGCTTCAGCCACGTCTGACTCTTTGTGACCCCCATGGACTGTAGCCTGTCCGACTCCTCTGCCCATGGGATTCTCCAGGCAAGAATACTGGAGTGGGTTGCCAGGCCCTCCTCTAGGGGATCTTCCCGACCTCACCCAGGGATCAAACCCCGGTGTCTTATGTCTCCTGCATTGATAAGAAGATTCTTTACCACTAGCACCACCTGAATTTGGTCAGTCTTTCTTATCAAATCATGTCATTTTAAAACTTTCTTGCCAGAGGAATTATAAAGATAGATGTGTCTGTGTGAGTGTTCACATATGTGTGGAGAGAAAGAGGGAGAAAGGGAGACAGAAAATGCAGAAAGAATGAAAACATTTCTCCTCTCTCTAATACTGGAGAGAACTTTGTTGCTGATTATATGCTTTCTATTGCTACTGCAGGGGTGCTCCCTGGTGGCTCAGTGGTAAAGAACCCGCTTGCCAGTGAAGGAGACATGGTTTGATTCCTGCTTCGGGAAGATCCCCTGGAGAAAGAAATGGCAACTCCAATATTGCTTGGACAGAGGAGCCTGGAAGGCTGCAGTCCATAGGTTGCAAAAGGCAGATACGACTTAGCAATTGAACAGCAACATTGATAGTGCAGTAAATAACCACAAACACAGTGGCTTAAAATGCCACAGGTTTGTTATCGTGTAATTCAGTAAACTAGAGTTGCAGGTCCTACTGTCACAGGTTTCAAAAGGCTGAAATCAAAGTGGCAGTGAGGTTATGTTCTTTGTGGAGAGAGGAGGAAATAGTTCATTTCCTTGCCTTTTTCAGCATCCTGAAGCCATCAGCATGCCTCGTCACATGGCCCCCTCCCTCTTTCTTTAAAGGCAGATAGCATTGCCTCACTTTGATCCTTATTCTGTAATCACATCTCTCTCTCTCTGACTGACTACAGCAAGGAAAATTTTCTGCTTTTAAGCAATCAGAATAGTTTGGGTCAACCTGTTACTCCTAGAAATTCCATTTCAAGGTCCTTCACTTTAATCATATCCTCAAAGCCTTTTTTGCTATGTTAATAACATGTACCTAGGTTATGGGGATTAGGGTAGGGACATTTGAGAGAGATGGGAAAAAGCATTATTCTGCCTACAATATTGACCTAAAAACTAACAAGAATTGGTAAGATGATAAATTGTTCATATGTGATTAACATGGCATGGACTGTGATATTCAGTATACTAAAGATACAGGAAAACCTTTAAAATGCATCAGATCTGAAGTCAGATTCTATGAATTGGAGTCCTGGCTCTGTCTCATTAACTGTATGATCTTGTATGAATTGTTTTACCTCTGCATTCCTTGGTTTTTGCATTTTTAAAGTGTAGATTATAATAGAATGTTCCTTAACATGGTCTGGAGAAAAACACAACCATTTATTAGTGGCAGAAAAGGGATGACAAACCTAGACAGTGTGTTGAAAAGCAGAGACATTAGTCTGCGGGCAAAGGTCTGTATGGTCAAGGCTGTGGTTTCCCCAGTGGTCACATATGGTTGTGAGGGTTGGATCATGAAAAAGGCAGAACGCCAAAGAATTGATGCCTTCGAACTATGGTGCTAGAGATGACTGTTGGATCAAACCAGTCAATCATAAGAGAGATAAATCCTGAATATTCACTGGAACAAATGGTGCTGAAGCTGAAGCTCCAGTATTTTGGTCATTTGATGTGAACAGACAGCTGAATGGAAAAGTCATTGATATTAGGAGAGATTGAGGGCAGAAGGAGAAGAGGGCTTCAAGGGATGAGATGGCTGGCTGGCATCACTGATGCAGTGAACGTGAACCTTGGGCAAACTCCAGGAGATGGTGAGGGACAGGGAAGTCTGATGTGCTGCAGTCCATGAGGTCACAAAGAGTTGGATGTGACTGGGCAACTGAATAACAGCTTAAGTACTCAGTAAGTGTTATTTATCAAATTCTCATAGAGCACATTAACTTAGCACAAATCAACTATCTTTCAAAAAGAGAGGCAAAGTTTAATCATTTTGTTTCTGCAAAATTATTTTGCATAATATGAGTATAGTAAATCTATTTAGTGAAATAATGATATATGGTCTTCCCAGGTGGCCCTAGTGGTAAAGAATCTGCCTACTAATGAAAGAGATGCAAGAGATGTGGATTCAGTCCATAATTAAGATCCCTTGGAGTAGGAAATGGCAACTGCCTGGAAGATTCCATGGACAGAGCACCTTGGCCAGCTACAGTCCATAGGACCACAAAGAGTTGAACATGACTGAGCACACACATGCATCATGATCCTTTGACTGTGTGGATCACAATAAACTGTGGAAAATTCTGAAAGAGATGGGAATACCAGACCACCTAACCTGCCTCTTGAAAAATATATATGCAGGTCAGGAAGCAACAGTTAGACCTGGACATGGAACAACAGCCTAGTTCCAAATAGGAAAAGGAGTACGTCAAGGCTGCATATTGTCATCCTGCTTATTTAACTTCTATGCAGAGTACATCATGAGAAACGCTGGGCTGGAAGAAACACAAGCTGGAATCAAGATTGCTGGGAGAAATATCAATCACCTCAGATATGCAGATGACACCACCCTTATGGCAGAAAGTGAAGAGGAGCTAAAAAGCCTCTTGGGAAAGTGAAAACGGAGAGTGAAAAAGTTGGCTTACAGCTCAACATTCAGAAAACAAAGATCATGGCATCTGGTCCCATCACTTCATTGGAAATATATGGGGATACAGTGGAAACAGTGTCAGATTTTATTTTGGGGGGCTCCAAAATCACTGCAGATGGTGATTGTAGCCATGAAATTAAAAGACACTTGCTCCTTGGAAGAAAAGTTATGACCAACCTAGATAGCATATTCAAAAGCAGAGACATTACTTAGCTGACTAAGGTCCGTCTAGTCAAGGCTATGGTTTTTCCAGTAGTCATGTATGGATGTAGCTCAACATTCAGAAAACAAAGATCATGGCATCTGGTCCCATCACTTCATTGGAAATATATGGGGAAACAGTGGAAACAGTGTCAGATTTTATTTTGGGGGGCTCCAAAATCACTGCAGATGGTGATTGTAGCCATGAAATTAAAAGACACTTGCTCCTTGGAAGAAAAGTTATGACCAACCTAGATAGCATATTCAAAAGCAGAGACATTACTTAGCTGACTAAGGTCCGTCTAGTCAAGGCTATGGTTTTTCCAGTAGTCATGTATGGATGTGAGAGTTGGACTGTGAAGAAAGCTAAATGCAGAAGAATTGATGCTTTTGAACTGTGGTGTTGGAGAAGACTCTTGAGAGTCCCTTGGACTGCAAGGAGATCCAACCAGTCCATTCTGAAGGAGATAAGCCTTTGGAAGGTATGATGCTAAAGCTGAAACTCCAGTACTTTGGCCACCTCATGGGAAGAGTTGACTCACTGGAAAAAACTCTGATGCTGAGAGGGATTAGGGGCAAGAGGAGAAGGAGGCAACCGAGGATGAGATGGCTGGATGGCATCACGGACTCGATGAACAGGAGTCTGAGTGAACTCCAGGAGTTGGTGATAGATAAGGAGGCCTGGCGTGCTGCAATTCATGGGGCTGCAAAGAGTCAGACATGACTGAGCAACTGAACTGAACTGAACTGAACTGATACCTTCAGACAGAGAAACATTTAAGACATAGAAATATACATCATGCCAGTAACAGGTTCACAGTTCCTAAAACACTCGTGGCCATTAAACCACCTCTGAAGTGGTACTGAACTGCTCAACTGCGCCAGCAGGAAGGACTTCTGTTTGAGTCAGCAGTAATGGTTTATACTTTGCTTATTCATTCATTCAATTAACAATTATTTGTAGGACTTCCACTCTATGTTGGTACTGTGCTAGGGATACAAAGGTTAATAAGGTTTGATCTCCATTCTCAGTGAAATTAGAATAAAATACAGAAATTATTACATAATAAGTATTGCATAAGTATTGTAGATACTTTAAGAATACTATACTAACACCATTTGTTGTTGTCATTTAGTTGCAAAGTTGTGTCTGACTCTTGTGACATCTTGGACCGAAGCCCACCCGTCTCCTCTGTCCATGGGATTTCCCAGGCAAGAATAATAGAGTGGGTTGCCATTTCCTTCTTCAGTGGATCTTCCTGACCCAGGGACAGAACCTGCATCGGCAGGTGGATCCTGAGCCACCAGGAAAGAGGTACATTAATATGAACTTGCGAGACACAGAAGACTTCAATGATAAACTGATCATTGAACTGAACTCATCAAAATCACCCATGAGATGAGATGGTTGATGGTCTCAACAAAATCATGGCCTGGATAAAAGCAAGTGTGGGCAAGTGATGGCCCATGGCCTAAATCCTGCCTGCCATCTGTTTTTGTTCTTTAAATTTTATTGGAACACAGCTGCACTCATTCACTTATGTCACATACTCTCTATGACTGTTTTCATGATACAATGATAGAATTGGATAGTTGCAGAAGAAACCATACGGCTCACAAACCTACAGTATTTACTATCAGTCCCTTTGCTGAAAAAGGTTTGCTGTCCCTGGCCTTAAACCAAATCAAGAAATTCAGAGTAGCTAAAGGGAAGGTAGTTATAAAATCATGAGAGTTCCACCTTAACAATTGTGACAATAGTTCACTAGTGTTCTTGCTAATTTCACTCTTTTGCCAGTTTGTTAAGATATAAAGTTCTTTGGTACAGATATAAATATAGACATACCTATAGACACAGGTATGTAGATGATATTAATATATACTTACAATATTAAATTTTGTGAATAAATTATATGTAATTGTTTTTGCTGTTTGTACATGAAACTGCCAAATAGGAAATCCTCTATTCTTTTGCTAGAAACAATATAAACATCCTATATCTCAATTTTACTCATCTTTTTTTAACCCCTGCTGTTTCTATGTACATGACCTTCCTGTCTCTTATCTCTATAATCTTGAGATCCCAGCTATCCTGAACTTCCCAGGGCCTTTGCTTCATCAGCTTTCCTCACGCTTCCCTGCATCTTCAGCTCTTCCCACTCTGTAGGATCCTTATCCCTTCCGTATTTAGACATGATCATGTTAAGAAGAAAATTGCTCTCCACTGATTTCATTTCCACTCAACTTTTCCCCTATTTCTTTTGTACAGTCAAGCTTCTTAGCTGTTTTAAATTTGTGTTCTGCTCTTCTGTACTATTCAACCCACCCCAGCTTATTTTCTGTCCCCATCTCTCTATGAAGCTTCTTACCAAGGTCACTAATGATCTCTGCATTGCCATATCAGAGGATTTTTTGTGAATCATTTACTTGATATTTGGATATTTTATAACTTCTTATTGCTCTCCTCTTGACCAATTTTCTTGCGGTTTCTGGGAGACAATCTGCTTGTGATTTTCTTTCTTACTTCCCAGCTTTTCTTTCTCAGCGTCTCTTATAGGTTCAACACTTCTTCCTCTAAATATGGGGGGGATTCTTAGTTGGGGTTCTCTGAGAAATGGACTAAGACAAATTTTCATGCAGAAGTTTTGCTTGGGGGTACTTATAGGATTACCACCTCTAAGAGAGAAACGGAAGTAGGATGTGGAAATAAGAGAAAATGTAATACAACAGAGTCCTCAGCCAACCCTACAGAGAGCTCTGCAACTAAGATGAATATTTATTATCTCTCCATCTATCTATCTATTTGTTTATTATACAGGATTGTCTTATACAGCAATGCAAGACTGATGAAATAAACCCTCAATCCTTATGGCAAACAGTTAGAAAGAAGATGAGCAAACTGAACCCCAAGAGCATGAGGTGAAACTTGTTCACAAGGGAGAGTCTCTTAGTTAGCAAAATCTAAAACCCTATAGAAAAAGGTTTTACAACTGATTGCCAGAATAATCTTCTTCTTGATTAACACACAATCACTGATTAAAAAGTTTAATCATATCTGCAAAATCCCTTCACAGCTGTACTCATATTAACATTTGACTGGCTAACAAGAGAATGTATGAATGCTACAAAATACTTCCTCCGGCTCTCTGAGAGAATATTCCTTTTGTTCCCTTTCCTCGACAGGGGACTCAGGGAACTGTGGCCCATCATAGCCAAGTTGACAGAACAAACGCCATCACACATGGGAGGACTAAGCCCTTCATGCTCAGAACCATTCTCAGGCCATGGCTACTGGACTTGCTCATTCACCATCAAACTGTCAAGCCAGCGGCCTCTTGGTGGTAGACCACTGGATCCCACAGTCATATGCCCCCGTTCCGCACTTTTTCAAATACAATGTTAGTATCCTATGATTCCCCTCTGGATTCATTGATACTTCTCTAAAACTACATTTCCTACAATTAGCCTTGACGTCCAGAGCACAGACACCACTGAGCATCTCAAAAATATAAGTGTCCTTCTCATCAGCAATTCTTTATCATCTTGGCAGAGATTTCTGGAAGTCTTACCATGCAGTGTAATCAGAGGTGGGTTTCCTAGCTTCATCTGGGACATCCATTCCGACCTGCTCTGCGATCCTCCCTTCACCAACAGCCATGGACACTCTCACATTGCTCTTTCATCCAGTGTGGGCCATACATCTCTACTTTGGTTCTGGTCTAAGCCATCATCATCTGTTGCTGAAACTACTACAATAACCTCTTGACTGGATTCTACCTTCTTCATCTACCTTTTTCTAATACACATAGTGACTGAAGTGACTGTTTTCAAGCATGCTTATAACCCTTTAGAAGGTTAACATTCTCCTCCAGGTAAATTCCAGATACTCAACAAAGAGCTCCCTGATGTGGCCCCTGCCAGTCGTCTCATGCAACTCTGCACATTACCTGCAGTGCTCTAACCACACAGTATGTTTTAGCTAATTAAGCATGTGATTTGTTCTGCCACTTTAGGACCACCCTCTCACTTCACCCCACACTTTTCTCAAGTTTTTACTCATATTTTTGATCTCTTCTTAAATGCCACTTTCTCCAAATTGCCTTCCCAATCTAATTCCAATCTTTCTTTCTTAACCTCTTATCACATATTTTACTTTCCTTTCATAGAACTTACCATACTTTTCATTATATATCTATTTGGGTGCATTAAGTTTAATGCATTATCTTCCACCAAACTATACACTCCATGAAGACAAGGCCTGCAGTGATTTTCAGGCATGGTATTTCTAGTGCCTGACCCCTAGTAAGCATGTGATGGAGGGTAAATGGAAGAATAAGAGTGCAACTCACAAAAGGCTGGACTTCAGCAAGTAGAGAAAGATAAAAATAGAAGAAGCAGTTTATACTTAGAAAGTAAGATCAGCTTCACTTTCAGTGTATTGAGAACTTCCATAAAGTAAAGGCTGCTGATAGCTCTAGAAAAAGTCATGCTTGGCTAAAATGAAGAATTATTCCTGATCAAAGAAGATGGAGAACTGAAGTTAGTGAAAAGAGTGACCCTGAGAAGACGGAAATGCTCACAGAAAAGATTCTCAGCAGGAACTGAAAGCATAACAACCTGATAAATCTGCTAGTGATTCCAGAAGACCATGTTCTAAGATGTAGATGGTGAATATTCCTATTAGAGGTTCTATTGTATGGTAAGTCATGATGAAAAGGCCATTAATGATAGACAATAGGGGAATCGTGTATTAAAAAATTTTTAATTCAGAACAATTTTTGGTAGAAAGAAATAGATGAAGGCTTGAGCTGAAATTAGGCATCCCCAAGCTTGGATTCCCTGGTGGCTCGGACATTAAAGTGTCTGCCCATAATGCAGGAGACTCTGGTTCGATCCCTGGGTTGAGAAGATCCCCTGGAGAAGGAAATGGCAACCCATTCCAGTACTCTTGCCTAGAACATTCCATGGATGGAGGAGCCTGGTGGGCTACAGTCCATAGGGTTGCAAAGAGTTGGACACGACTGAATGACTTCACTAAGCTTGGATTTGTGCAGATACAGAAATGAAGAGACAGAAATTCTGCCCTTCAGGTGCTTAGAGTCCATGAAGAAATGTAAGAAATGTATGCGCAAGCTATAAACATATAGCAGATTTGGCTTATGGTCAATGGAGAAGAATTACAGAAGTTGAAAGATTTTATGGACTTATATTTAGATACAGTTTGTCATATGCTATGTCAGCATCTGGTGTTTAATGCATTTGATCTCATTCCACTGTCACTAAAATTCTTACTTTAGTATTATTTTTTCTTACCTTGAAAAATAAGGAAACTAGAAGGCCAAGAGGCTATGCCCAACGTTGTACTGCTAGTATAAAGTTGTGATCCAAACCCACATCTGACTCCAAAGTTCATGTTCTTTCTAATATTCCAAGTTGGTATAGCTAATTGCCGTATGTGTGTTACTGTGTGTTGTGTGGGTGTGCATCTGGTGGTAGCATCAAGAAAAGTTCAAGGAAGAAAATGTATTTAAGCTAATCTTTCTGGTTATTTAATGACTAGTGTGTCTTGAATCAAGGTTTGAAAACAAACCTGAAAGGAGTGTGTTTGAGAATGTTGAATTTGTTTCCTTTGATAATGAGATATTTTTAGCAAAGCAAACGTAGGCAGTGCTCTCCTGATCCTCAGTTAGCTATAGATCACTAGGATGAGTGGGGTCACTGGGATGAAAATTTTCATCCTGGAAAATTTCCATTAAGATACATCTCATGTGTGCTCAGTTCTGTTCGACTCTTTGCAACCCTATGGACTGTAGCCCTCCAGGCCTCTCTGTCCATGATATTTTTCAGGCAAGAATACTGGAGTGGGATAGTGTTTATTCCTCCAGGGGATCTTCTTGACCTTGTGATCGAACCCATGTCTCCTGAGTCTCCTATATTGGCAGGTGGACTCTTTACCACTGAGGCACCTGGAAAGCCCAAGAAACGTCTCAGTTGCTGCCTAAAAGAATTTTGAGTGTAAGTAAAAGAGAAGGCAGAGAGATAGTGATATTAATCTTTTAATAAAATGCTTTCAAATAAACATGGAAAAATCATTTCTATTATGTTATGTGAGCTGTCTCAAATTTAATGCTGTTCTATATTTTGACCACTGAGTCAGTGAGCTGATGTTGAGGCTGTACCTACAACTAAGATGGTGGATATGGAACAAGAAAAGGACAGAGGCAAGAAATTCCAAAAAAGGAAAATAACTAAGAGGTTTTTTTGGTGCCATAAGGAAGAGAGAAAGCTAATCAAAATTAATATTCAAGTTTTTAAGTCTGATCTATCTTTTTCTTAATGACTAAAATAGTGTGTAAGTGCTAAAAACATAATCTTGATCATATAAATTTTTAACTGATCCCTTCTAGCTTTTTTTTATAATAGCTTTCTTTCTTGAGGACAGTCAGTTTAGAATTCTTTCTGTTACATAATTCTAAACCATATTATTTTATAATTTCTGGTTCTCACATACCCTAAAAGTGGAAAAACGTGAAAAAAAAATACCTGCACAAAAGTCATAAATCTAGTAAGTGTGTAGAAACAGGAATTTTAATTTGTACCTTCCTCTTCCAGACTTTCATACTTATCATTCTGTACTTATTAAAATTATTGCTATTATTAATAGCAATGAGAACTTAGTGTCCTTAAATACTTCATATCTATTAACTTATGTAACCCTCATTCTACAAATAGGAAAACTAAAACTAATAAAAGTTTTCTTAAAAAATGGCCCACATAACAGAGCTGACATTAGTGGAGGTAAGATTTTAACTTAAGCAGTAAGAGTCTAAAATTCAGGGGGTTTGTCTCAAAAGGAATTCTAACTCCATATTGCATTATATGGCCAATGCTGAAATTCTGTAAGTCCAGAAAGACACCTATCTATGAAGTCAGCTGAAACAAATCATCAGCCTTCCTTTTGACAAGAACCTAAAGGCTCCTTAGTAAGGTATAATATCAAAAATACAACATCTGATAAGCAAGTAAAACAGAATCACTGTGTTGTGTAATGACTAAAACTACTGTCTCAGGTTTAGTGAATCTTCCGTGTTGAAATAAATCAAATATTGGTGGGAAAACTGGTAAGTAGTGGTTTTCAGAAGTGTAATAAAGAATTGTTAATGGGGGTAGAGCTTGTTTTTCTTGGGAATGTAACCTCTTCTGTAGGTCACAGTTGGAATTAACAGATCTGACTTAATCTTAAATCAAAAAGAGATTTAACTCAATCACTTAAAGTGATGGGCTGGAGAATACAGGGAAGATAACAAAGAGAAAAAGGAATATCTTAGAGAACAACAAATTCTATCAACACAGATTACATTTACCACAATCCACTCAAAGGAAACATGGAAATAAATAGGTTGAAGAAGAGGATGAGAAGAAAAAGGAGGGAAACAGACAAGGAGTATTAGTGCTTTGGGGAGTATTTTAATAATTTTCAAAGGGGATCAAAAAATGGTTGGAATCCCACATTGCCTCTGCTTAGCATCCCTTAATTTTGCATGTCAGTTTTTGTTCAGTTCAGTTCAGTTCAATCACTCAGTCATGTCTGACTCTTTGTGACCCCATGGACTGCAGCATGCCAGGCCTCCTTGTCCATCACCAACACCCAGAGTTTACTCAAATTCATGTCCATTGAGTCGGTGATGCCATCCAACCATCTCATCCTCTGTTGTCCCCTTCTCCTCCCACCTTCAATCTTTCCCAGCATCAGGGTCTTTTCCAATGAGTCATCTCTTGGAATGACTCCAATACTTTGGCACAAAGTATTGGAGTTTCAGCTTCAACATCAGTCCTTTAGGATTGAACTGATTGGATCTTCTTGTAGTCCAAGGAACTCTCAAGTGTCTTCTCCAACACCACAGTTCAAAAGCTTCAGTTCTTTGGTGCTCAGCTTTCTTTATAGTCCAACTCTCACATCCATACATGACTACTGGGAAAACCGTAGCTTTGATTAGATGGCAAAGTAATGTCTTTGTTGGCAACGTAATGTCTCTGCTTTTTCATATGTTGTCTAGGTTGGTCATAGCTTTCCTTCCAAGGTATAAGAGGTCTATACAGTACACATTATTAGAAGAGGAGAGAAAGTGTGATGTTAGCAACTGCGCTGTTGTCTAACTCCAACTTGGAGTTTACTGGTAAATCTCAGTTGGCGCATGAGGCTTAAGAAAGTCCCAAATGGAGCCTTCAACTCTTAGTAGAGGATGAGTCCAAATATGGGGCACTTACTGCTCTTAATCTGTTAGATGGGAAAAAAAAAAAGAAAGTAAACAGAGAAAACAGATATGATAAAGACGACAGCAAGGTGGTCAGCTCTATGAATGGAAGGGAGACCTGAGGGTAGGGGAAAGGTGCTAATCCACTTCCCTCTTAGGCACATAGAACAGTGAGAATACAAGGGACAGTGTCCTCAGTGTGCATGGGAGATTGATTCAAGAGCCCCCATGGGCACCAAAACCTGCAGATGCTCAAGCTCCTTATGTACAATGTGGCACAGGAACACAGCTGGCCCTCCAAATCCATGGGATTCACACCCACAATTTCAGCCTAACTTGTATCAAAGTAATCTGCTTAGTTAACTCCTCAGGTACAAAACCAGTGGACACCCTGGACACCCTCTATACTGAGTCATGCAGGTTGTGGCCAAGGAGCCCAGTGTGACTTAGGTTTCATGATTCTTATTTAAAACTCATAAGCCTCGGCATGTAAGTGCATTCACAGCTAAAAATCATTACAGCAAAAGGATACAGAGCAAAATCAGCCAAGGGAAAAGATGTGTAGCATGAAGTCCAGAAGAAATCAGGCAATTGCTTCCGAGTCTTCTCCCAGCAAGATCATATAAGACACACAGAAGTTCTCCAGCAATACGTTGTGACAAACTGAAATGTTATGAGCCAGTGAAGGTCATTAGAGAATGTTCAAAGTTTTATGGGGTGTTAATCACATAAGATCTCAGAGGCACTCATCAAAATTCCAGGCCCTCAGAAGGGAAGTAGGTATTCAGTACAAACCTTATTGTTTGCACAAAAGTTTAACTACACTGAGTCCCTCTTAGCAGTTAGGGTGGTGGGAATGCTTCTGAAATTTAGCTTCCCAGATGGCCAATCCTGCAAGGACTTCATAAGAAAAACAGCAGCCTCAGGCCTGCCATGTTAACCTTTGCTGAACACAAGTGTTTGCACACTTTTTACACATATTAACATATCTATTGGGGTCACGAAGAATTGGACATGACTGGGCAACTGAACTGAACTCATAATAAATGAGGCCTAGAAAACTTTCATAATCTATCCATGATGTACCTTCTGGAGAATATACATGTGTTAGACAACCTTCATTCAGGCATGTTATAGTGCTGCTGGCTGTGAATTCAACACTAATGAATTGACAGTATATATTAAATAAAGTGTCTTTAACCAGAAACACACATACAGGTCATGTATTGATTGGTTGATAAAAATATTGGGATCAGATGCTCACAAGAACTAAACTGAGAGCGAACGTTCAGTATTCACGAATTCAGTGTGTGTGCTTGTGTGATCTTTATAAAACAGAACTAGGAGGAATAAAAGACTCGATTGTATTTACAGCATCACTTCCTATGTAAATAAACTACTGAACAGCCTGCCATAGAGACATCTGATTCTGTAGTACACTGCCATGTGACGGGCAAATACTGCAACCAGGGGTGCAGGGGCGCTGTTGCTGAGTAGAGCCAGTGCATGGATGATTTGCCCAAGCCCCGAGGGAAAGGAAAACTTGGAACAAAGGAAAATAGGCTAATCCAGAAGATGACTGCAGAGCATACAGAAGCAGAGCTTGGACCCAGGTGGTACAGTGGTAAAGAATCTGGCAGCAATGCAGGAGACATAAGAGACGTGGGTTCACTCCCTGGGTCGAGAAGATTCCCTGGAGTAGGAAATGACAATCCTTTCCAGTATCCTTGCCTGGAGAATCCCATGGAGAGAGGAGCCTGGCGGGCTAGAGTCCAAGTGGCCACGAAGAGTCAGACATGAATGGGTGACTGAGAACACAGCATGTGCTGAGTATAGCATAGAATGTCAAGGTTCTAAAGTCAATAGCTAAATGAATTTTTTTTTTTGCTTTTAGATCACTTTGCCTTTATTATTTTGCTAATTTTTTTCTTAAAGAATGAAATAAAAGCAACCATATATAATACAACTCTCCCCCCAAAAATAAAAAATAAATAAAGTCTATAGCTGAGCTGAGGAACTAACAGGAAAAAATAAATGAAAGATTCTCTTTTTAACTTTTTATAAATTCATTTATTAACTGAAGGATAATTGCTTTACAGAATTTTGTAGTTTTCTGTGAAGACCTCAACATGAATCAGCCATATGTATATATATATATATACCCTCCCTTTTGAACCTCCCTTGCATCTCCCTCCCCACCCCACCCTTCTAGGTTGATACAGAGCCCCTGTTTGAGTTCCCTGAGACATAAAACGAATTCCCATAGACTATCTATTTTACATATGGTAATGTAAGTTTCCATGTTATTCTCTCCATACATCTCACCCTCTCCTCCCCTCTCCCTGTGTCCATAAGTCTGTTCTCTATATCTTTTTCTCCATTGCTGCCTTGCAAAAAAATTCATCAGTACCATCTTTCTAGATTCCATATATATGCATTATATACAATATTTATCTTTCTCTTTCTGACTTGTGGCTCTGCTGGTAAAGAATCAGCCTGCAATGTGGGAGACCTGGGTTCAACCCCTGGGTCAAGAAGATTCCCTAGAGAAGGGAATGGCAACTCTTTTCAGGATTGTGGCCTGGAGAATTCCATGGACTGTATAGTCCATAGGGTCACAGAGTTGGACACAACTGAGTGACTTTCACTTTCACTTTTTCACTCTGTATAATAGGCTCTATTTTCATCCACCTGATTAGAATTGACTCAAATGCATTCTTTTTTATGGCTGAGTAATATTTCATTGTGTATACATACCACAACTTCTTTATCCATTCTATTGTTGATGGACAACTTCCATGGATTGATGGAAGCTGTTGATGGGTTCCTTCCAATAGGTTGCTTCTATGTTCTAGCTATTGTAAATAGTGCTGCAATGAACATTGGGGTACATGTGTCTTTTTCAATTTTGGTTTCCTCAAGGCATATGCTTAGGAGTGGGATTGCTGGGTCATATGGTGGTTTTATTCCTAGTTTTTTAAGGAATCTCCACACCGTATTCAATAGTGGCTGTATCCATTTACGTTCCCACCAAAACTGCAAGAGGGTTCCCTTTTCTCCACATCTTCTCCAGCATTTATTGTTTGTAGATTTTTGATGAGGGTCATTCTGATCAGTGTAAGGTGATATCTTTGTAGTTTTGATTTGCATTTCTCTAATAATGTGTGATGCTGAGCATCGTTTCATGTTTGTTAGCCATCTGTATGTCTTTTTTGGAGAAATGTCTGTTTACATCTTTTTCCCATTTTTTGATTGGATTATTTGTTTTTTCTGATATTAAGTTGTATGAGCTGCTTGTATATTTTGGAAATTAATCCTTTGTCAGTTGTTTTATTTGCTATTATTTTCTCCCATTCTGAGGGTTGTCTTTCACCTTGCTTATAGTTTCCTTTGCTGTGCAAAAGCTTTTAAGTTTAATGTTTCAGGCTAAAGCTGGACTCAATAAAACAGGTGAGAAATGGACTTTATATTAGACAACTGAGAAAAGAAACTGTAGTCACAGTTCAACTTCAGAGTATAGTCAAGGCTCCCAGGGCTCATCTGCCAGCTTATCTAATTTGGGATATACTTCCTGTTACTAACAGATAATGGTTAAAGGGTACAAGCAACTACTCCAAAGGCAAAGCTTAACAGAAGCTACACAGTTGTAGAACATTGCTAGAAATGTTATTTCCATCTGCTTTGGGAGACGAAAATGTATTTTTCCCCAAGTGTCCTATTACAGATTTAAATAAATAATTAACCATTTCTCACCACCACCATAAAAGAAACCCGCAAGTGAAAGTGTTAGTTGTTCATTGGTGTCTCACTCTTTGGGACCCCATGGAGCCTGCCAGGCTCCTCTGTCCATGAACTCTCCAGGCAAGAGTGCTGGAGTGGATTGCCATTTCATTCTCCAGGGGATTTCCCTGATTTAGGGATTGAACCCAGGTCTCCTGCACTGCAAGCAGATTCTTTACCATCTGAGCCACCAGGAAATCAAAAGAAACCCAAGGAGAGAGCTATTCTAAAAACCTGAAGTCTAAATTTGCCTACTAATCAATACCTCCTACAGAAGTCTTCTGTCAGCACAAGCCTGGAATTACATTTCAGAAATCATCTTGTCAAAATGTATATCAGGTGACATGGAAATCTTTCACAATTAACAGTCATTGTAAGTAAAAAATATTGTTTATACAATACCATGGAGTCTATATCTGAGATGCAAAAACAGGTTTGGATATTGGCTTATATCTCCCACTAGATGACATATTTACCACCAAGCTGCAAACACGGTCTCTGCAACACAAGCCACTTAAAAAGATTTCTTGTATATTTCATTGCCTAATAAAAAGCCTGATGAGAAACTTTTATTGTCATACATTTTCATATCTTTGAGCTCTGGCAAACACATTCCTGACAGCAAGGTAATCAATATGAATAAGGAAAGGCATTTTAAAGGAACTTTTAATCTTCAGAATTGAGGTTTCCATCAAAGTCTCCTTGATTTGCACATCCTCCCAAAGCATTTTTTCCCAATTATCTTTTGTGTTCTTTCTGGCCGCTGCTGATGAGTAATTTTACAACACGAATGCTATTAAAACAGGCACTCATGACCCCACTGTGATAGAAAGCAGAGAATGCACATGGGGAATGCAAGCGCATAACTGCTAATCTTGCTTTTTAAAGGCGTCTGAACTTGACCTATCGGAATGCTCATTATAGAATGCTTGACCGCTTGGCAAAACACAGGAGTCAAGACACCATCTCAGGAAGGCAGATACCCTGAAAATAAATCCCTTGAAGGATTGTAACGTAGCAGGAATTGATGGAAAAAAATGCAGTTCCCTGTAGTGAAGTACTCTGCTTAAACCTTACAAATAAGCTGCTACTCCTAAAAGCGCTATAAATGAGGGCTCTGTGGCAGCTGATTTGATCAACGAATGACTTTTAGATGAAAGAAAACAATGAATAACAGTGGAACATCAAGAGCATATATTTAGAGATGCAGACAGCATAACGTCTTTTGTTGTTGTCGTTGTTGTTTAGTTGCTAAGTCATGTCCCACTCTTTGCGACCCCATGGACTGCAGCCTACCAGGCTCTTCTGTCCATGGGATTTTCTAGGCAAGAATACTGGAGTGGGTGGCCATTTCCTTCTCCAGGACATCTTCCTGACCCAAGGACTGAACTCTTGTCTCCTGCATGGACAGGTGAATTCTTTAACACTGAGCCACCAGAAAGTCCTTTACTCTGAAGCAAATATTTTTTATCCTGATGCAAAGAAGGTTTTCCAATTTGCATGCCTTAAAACCTAAACGTGACCGTAATCATGTATACTGAAGCATTTTTTACTCTTTCTGTACACTCTAAAATGACAGGTTCACGGCCAGCACAGACAAGATGGAATAAATCTTAGAGAAAATTCTGGTCTGCATTTTTCTGATGGGGAACTCACACAGCTAGTTTTCAAATGGTACTGGAACACAGGTGTCTACAACAAAGCAAACCACTCATATTCCACCTATGTAAATGTCAGATATACCTGTGAGCTATTATCCTATTATTCTTTATTTCGTGTAATGTATAAATTTCAAAAAAAAAGAGATGATGACATATTGGGGAAAATAAACCAAATTCTTTAAGCAGAATTTTCTGTATGGGTGTAAATATTTACAGTATAGTCAATGTTTAGGCAAATAGAAATTGTCAATAATCAAGTATGAAAACTCATCATTAGAATTCATAATGAACACATTATACTTTATTAATTTTTCTGAAGAGAAATATGCAAAGTTTTGACATCTTAAAATTATATAAATATTTCAGTGTTTTAATGAGAATAATTATGAGGTTGGAGAATAATGCCAAAACACAAAGAAACCAAAAATAAAATCCAAACCCCAAACCCAGCATAGTAAGTTTAGAGACTAGAATTCCATAATTCCCAATTATACATCCTGCTGAACAGAAAGTTACAAGAGTGGTGATATGCTTGGAATTATACTACATTCAAAATCTTTCAAAGGAACATTTCTTAAATATCACTCATTGAATATCTTCACAAGTAATACTAGTGTGATCATCTGGTCTTTCATAGGATGAAAAAACACTAACATACTCAAAATCCTGGGAAAAAATTCTTGATTTTCATGAAATTTGTTTATAATGAAAGGAATTTTAGGAATATTTACTCAACCTTTATTTGTTTACCAAAACAATGAAGGTTTTCTACAATGTACCCTAATTCTACAACAATAAACTTACATATATAAATAAGTGTATTTTTCCTCAAGTCTTTAAGTATTGAATCTTACATAGTGCTTCTTCTCCAGCACTGTATAAAATCATACTTCCATTTAGCTCAACAAGAATCAAGTGCCTAGAATTCTGAGCATCTCACATTGTGATAAGTGAGCTATGTTTTCTCCAGTTGTGAACCTGCCACTATTGAGTGCTTATTAATGAAAGTTGAAAAGTATCATTACACATTATTGTAGAATGTCATTTCATATAGGCAATTTTTCCTTAAATCCATCATAAAAATATTCTCTCACATACATATGCATATACATAATTTAAATACAAATATCTACAAAGCTTTGATGAAAATATATAATATGGTGTCTTTGTTAAGAGCAAGAAAAAAGATAATTTTATTTCCATCCACGAAAAGATAGCTACAGTGTAGGTGCTTTGTATAATTATTCCTACAAAGCTTTTTAAGAATTATTTCTAGTTCTAAGATTAGGCCTTGTTTTAATTCACTCGGATGTCTCAAAAGCACCTGATTTTTCTCCATCACTCTTAAATAAGCAGGTAACTTGTATGACCCTCCAACAATTCCTAGTTCAACTCTCACAGATAAATACCGCTATCTCCAGCCACATTGTGCCTGATCTAAAATACTCAAGAGGAATTCAGAAGGCAGTTATACAGGACAAAAAGGTGGTTTTGTTTATAGAAATCTCAGGAGAGAGAGATAGTGGTGCCGATTTGCTTGTGGGTACTTCTCTACTTGCCCAGAAAATATAAATTCTTTTAGATAACGATGGCTGCGACTCAGAAAAGCCTGTGTTTTTACATAGAGAAGTGTTTTGACTGTACTATCAGAACACCTATTAAGGAAGATTTGCCCGGAATGTATCCTTCTTCACCACCCTCTCCTCCTCTCCTCCACATGCTTGCCAGTTTGTCCTTGAGAGTTTAGCAGAGGTAGACACTATTTCTATTTTTATGTACGTGGTTGAATACTTTTCAGGGCTAAAGGCTACAAGTCTTTTGATTTCTAACCAGGATCTTGTTCACTCTACACACTGGAGGTGGCTGAATAAAATGATAAAATTAGCACACTCTCAGGGAAGAACAGAACTGCTGCCAATTATTCCCACTTTTTAAAGTGATGTTTACTTTTCCCAACTCTGAACTTAAATTTTAATGAAAAGAACAAGACCATAAAGACACTTTTCTCCTAATGCCATCTGGTGAGCAAATATTGGCCACCTTTAAATAAGAATATAACTGTACCTAGTGGGTACCCAGGTATGTGTGCCAAGCTGACTCAAGAGCTGGTATTTTCTTGAACTGGATAGTCTCTGGGGGTTTGCAGCTTAAACTGTGTAGCACATTTAATCACTTGAGCCTGGCGTTCAACTCAGGTCAGGTTCCAGCGCTTGTGTCATGAAGTATTTTGCATACCTTAAGGCTCAGCTTCCCGGGTGGTGCTAGTGGTAAAGAACCCACCCGCCAATGCAGGAGACTTAAGAAACACGGGTTAGACCCCAGAGTCAGGAAGATCCCCCAGAAGAGGGCATGGCAATCCACTTTGGTATTCTTGACTGGCGAATCTTCATGGACAGAGGGGCCTAGCGGGCTACTGTCCATGGGGTCACAAAGATTCAGACAAGACTGAAGCAACTTAGCACACAAGGCTCAGCTGGAGAGCTGAGTATATATATAGCAGCCAATCCATTGGCTAAGGAGAAACTGGTTAAGTATTCCAAGGTATCCGCTCCAGCTGAGCCATATATATATATATATATATAGATGAAGGTGAAGGTGAAGGTGAAGTTGAAGTTGAAAGTGAAGTCACTCAGTCGTGTCCGACTCTTTGCGACCTCGTGGACTGTAACCTACTAGGCTTCTCCATCCATGGGATTCTCCAGGCAAGAATACTGGAGTGGATTGCCATTTCCTTCTCCAGGGGATCTTCCCAACCCAGGGATCGAACCTGGATCTCCTGCATTGGAGGCAGATACTTTAACTGCTGAGCCACCAGGGAAGGCCCATATCCATATCTATCTATATCTATATATCTATATACACACACTATATATGGGCTTCCTGGTGGCTCAGATGGTAAAGACTCCACTAGCAGTGACAGAGACCTGGATTTGATCCCTGGGTTGGGGAGATCCCTTGGAGAAGGGCATGGCAACCCACTTCAGTGTTCCTGCCTGGAGAATCCCCATGGACAGACGAGCTTGGTGGGCTACAGTCCATGGGATCGCAAAGAGTAGGACATGACTGAGAGAACTGTGCTCACATATATATATAAATATATACTGTGCTGTATATATATACAATAGGCAAGCTTGCCTCCCTTATTATGCCTTGAGGATATTTCTCACCACTAAAATGAATTTTATAGTTATTCTAATACGATAACTATCTTTAGATGAATGTGCTGATGTAGGTGAACAGATACACTGTTGATACAGCAGAATGTCTTTCTCAGCATCTGCCTTTTTAGGAAGTTTTCACTCTCTGGCTAGAAGGATAAGCACTGAGAAATATGACCTTGCAGTGACAGAATGTCAATGTGCAGCGTGGGCAGCTGAAGCAGTGCGTGGCAGCCTCCCTTTATTGCCACATATACTAAAGTATTTATGTGGTGCTGGTCCTCATCAAAATATCAGGGTTGTCTCCAGGTCAACCGGCAGCTCATCAAAGCTCTCATTCTTATAGAAGCCTAATAGGATTCTGATCAAAAGTAAAGCTTCTAAAAAAATTCAAGTAACAATGAAAATGAGAGGATTCCTAAAGATGAACCTTTTGGTTCATTCTGTACATTTTTTTACATTCTTTACATTTTTCCAAACCAGAGTAATAGATAGTTTTGCCACACATTTGAGCATTTATGTTATGAAAAACAAAAGCATTAACATGTCTTGATCTGTTAAACAGTTTTTCTTTCTTTGATTCCTTTTTTCTCCCTTCCTGGTTTGCTCCTATGAGGCACTTCCTGCCCTTACCAATTCTTAAATTACAGTATTAAGACTCTGCATTAAGACTACTGGGTATTTGCACCAGTGTTAAATACAATAAAAATATATTTTTAGATTCTATAAATAAGAACATCAAACTTTTGTATAGGAGAAAATAAAAATTGTGTATTAGCTTCAGAAACATTATTGGTGTCTGTTCTAAAACAATGCTGCTTAACTCTGCTAATTTTAAATGATTCACATGATACTTTTTCTCTTTTCACTTATTGGACATTTCTTTGCTAAGTATTGGAAGTCTGCTTTTTTCCTTTGGAAAATCTCATCTAGCTAGCTTTTGCAACTCTGTTCTTTGAGAATACTACAGAATGAAATAAGGAAGTTGGGGTAATGGAGGGGAGATTTAGACAGAAGGAAAAAGAGTTCTCATTGTTCTGTGGTAGTAGAACTAAATGTCCATCTCATTATGCTTGATTTCATTTATTTCCTGTCTCAGGAGTTTACAGAAAACTGACTCTCTTCTCCTGAACAAGAAGTGTGTTATGGTCATGCAAACAGAGAACCAAAGTCATTTGTTTTAATATAACATTTCCCTGGGTGGTTAGAAGGCTGTTGAAGTTATGACTTTGGTCTACGACTCTAAATTTAAAATTGCAATACTAGCATTTCCTAGAAACTATACTGCATGTATTTCTCCATTACAAACTCCTGGAAAACAAAATCCCATTATCACCACTGACATATTTTAAAATTGCTATCTGGAAATGGGTTCTAATCAGCAAAACATATAAGACTAAGTAAGAAATTAGAAAAGACATAGGGGGAAAGACTGATTTTCTATACCTGAATGTGGAGTTAACACTCATCCATTATTTTCCACCTAGCACTAAATAGAGTTTACGGGGAGGTTCAAGCCAACAGATGTGACTTATTGGATGTATTTGTCACACGGAGGGGGAAAGCCCCTTTCCAGTAGCTGCTGCTGCTGCTGCTGCTGCTAAGTCACTTCAGTCGTGTCCGACTTTGTGCAACCCCATAGACGGCAGTCCACCAGGCTCCTGTGTCCCTGGGATTCTCCAGGCAAGAACCCTGGAGTGGGTTGCCATTTCCTTCTCCAATGCATGAAAGTGAAAAATGAAAGTGAAGTCACTCAGTCATGCCCTACTCTTAGCGACCTCATGGACTGCAGCCTACCAGGTTCCACCGTCCATGGGATTTTCCAGGCAAGAGTACTGGAGTGGAGTGCCATTGCCTTCTCCACTGTCAGCAGCAGTGATGACTAAAGTTTAGTCTGTGACAAACTCAGTGGATGGCTGGAAGCAAGTTTTCACCTCCCTTTGGGCCTCAGACTCTTCAACTGCACAATCAGTTCCAACTTCAGCACTTTGTTGTTGTTCAGCTGCTCAGTCGTGTCTTTTTGTGACCCCATGGACTGCAGCACGCCAGGCTTCCCTGTCCTTCACTCTCTCCCAGAGTTTGCTCAAACTCATGTCCACTGAGTCAGTGATGCCACCCAACCATCTCATCACTTTATGTCTTTATAATATATTAAAGTATCCTGGATAACACAAGAAAAGGAAACTGCTTATCAGAGAAGCACTTTAAAATGTGTCTCATGGAGTGTTTAGAAAAATCACTGCTATACTGAGTTTACCACCCTTAAAGAAAAGAAACACAATTTTTAATTAAAATTTTTTCTTATTAATATAATAAATATTCTTTATCACCAACTTGATCTATTGATGACAACCCTGGCCTATTTGCTTCCAGCAAGCTTCTTTAATGATGACTTATAATTTAAATCCGTTACCTGCTGTTAATGCTTCAAACAAACTCTGATTTGGGGGGTTATGAGTAACATGGATACACTGACTAAATCAATTCAGCCTATGCTTTGTTTACATTGCTTTATTTCTTTGTTTTAAATGTTTATACTATCACAATACCTGAATGGTGTTTTAAAGTCACTAAATTAAAAAAAAAAACTATCAATCATCTAAACTTTAACTTGAATTAAAAAAAAAACAAATAAAGACAAAATGAAAAAATACCCAGAAGACAAAAACAGCAAGCTCTAAATATATGTGAGTGGGGTCTGTGTGTATGTATGTGAATCTGAGTTTAGTATTATAAAATAATTGATACATAAAAATCATAGCATTCCCTTACACAAAACAAGAGATTCAAAAAAGATTAAAAACGGAATGGAAAATTTCATTGGATTCTTGGTCTGGGGGAATATAAAGAGAATTTCCTTTCCTTTGTCTACATAGTTCATTTCTTAGAACAATCCTGTAAAAAAACTGATAGTTTCCTCTAAAAAAATCAGAGAACTGAAAGGCATAGGTAAAAAAAGAAAAAGAAAACTACTATAGAAATGATTCTTCCGTTTGTGTGTGTGTGCTCAGTAGCTCAGTCATGTTCGATTTTTTGCTACCCTGGGGACTGTAGCCCGCTAGGCTCCTCTTTCACAGCCTTCTCCAGCTGAGAATTCTGGACTGGGTTGCCATGATCTCCTCCAGGGGGTCTTCCTGACCCAGGGATCAAAGTTGTGTCTTCTGTGTCTCCTGTGTTCCCTGCATTGCAGGTGAATTCTAACCCACTGAACCCCTGGGGAAACCTCATTTTGTTCAGAGGTTCTCAAAAAAGGAGCCACCGCTTTTGGAGATTGTGGGCCCACCAAAATTAAATGTAATATTTTGTAGGTGTGTCATAATATTTATTTTACTCAAGTTCTCAAAAACATACATTACTAAAAAGACTAGTAACTACAGGTCTGGTCCAAATGAGAAATCTTCATCCCAGAGTGAAGAGCAATTTTCTGTAGTCACACCACTAGCCAGGGACATTAACAGCCCCAGAACCAAAATGCCTAAGGTTACACTGCTGCACACTCAACTTGGTGGCATCTCGTGAAAAAATTCTGCCTGCTGTATCTTTTGCAAACCTAAAGTAAGCTTACAGAGATTTCAAGGGTACCATTTCAGTTTTAACATTTATTGTCATTAAAATTACTTTTTAAAGATCAGTCTGATAAGGATTAGCCCCAGAGAAAGAATTCCTCAAAACAAAACAAAGCTCTCATACACTAGTTTCATTTCTACTTACAGAAGCAAAAATTACCTATGTCTAACACTCAGTGTTTGAACATCCACTGGAATTTAAATAAAATAGGCAAAGAGTTTCATCTAGTATTGCAGACCTACTTGGAAAGATCACTCTTCTGCCACTTTTACTGAAATGAGATTTATTAACATAATCACATAAATAAATTATAATTAGTAAAGAATATTGCATATAAGCCTGTACTAACTCATTTCTTTTTACCAGTTTTCTCCTGTTATGTGTTTTTATGAAAATTATTTTTATTTTAGAAAATGTTGCCAAGATGTACTGGTTATTAAATATGCCTTCAGAGCTAAATCTGCAGGAACATTGCACATTTCCCATATCTTTTTCTGACTCACTTTCCTTCCAGAGAGAATAAGAAAGAGTTCCAAGGAGAGGACGAAATAGCTGTAATATGTTTATGGGCATTTGATGCTAGATGGTTTAGCATGCTTGATTGCTATTGGTGAGTCAGAGCAAAAAGATGACAGTAGAATCTATCATGCTATGTTATATCATGCAAAATTTTAACAAAGGCAAGACAAGCTATGTTGCTGATTTCAGCAATGTGCTATATTTGATAGCAAGTCTACAAAAGAAAACCACTAAATTATAAAAATGTCTTAATTCTTAAGGTAGTGAAATATATTTTCTGAGCTAAGAATATAATGGGAAGGGAGCATAAGCTGACAGGATCCCACAACAGTCCCTACAGTGACTTTAAACTCAGTAATTCTTTATCAGGACCCAGAATGCCAGATAGTGAATCACTAATATTTTTGATTCGGAACTTAAATTTCCATAACTAATTAAGTATTTCCTCTTGTATAAAGAGGAAAATACAGGTTTCTTATTCAAGGAAATGACCACACTTTGTCTCCATTATAAACCAATGTGTGAAAAAAGAGAATTTATATCTCAGTGACCACTGGCAGACAAAATACCCACAATACTCTTAGTCTTCAAAATGCAGACTAAGAGACTAAAGCCTAAAGATAAACTACACTGGGGAAAAAAGAAATAATAATGGAGGTCAAAATGCTGAAAAAGGAAAAAAAAATTATCAGTCTGTATGTCCCTTTATAATTTACATTAATGACATTTCCTCATTAAAATGCAATAGTAATAGATTAAATAAATTGGGAATGGAAAGGAGTGATTAAATCATCGTGTCTAACACATGCCAAGGGAGGGCAGATTTCCCTAGACAAAGGAACAAAGATGAAAGAAAAATATAAAAAAAAACAATAGATATTATATCAGCATCTGCAAAAGGTTCATAGAGCATAAAGCCTATAGATATCAAGTAGAGGTATTAGCATCAGTAGTAGCAAGCGGCACGAAGTACCCGTATCAACTCAGAATCCTGTGCTGTGTTTTCAGACACCTAGTATATTGGCCTGGAGCTTTTCTAAATCAATGCTTCTCTGTTTATACTCATGTAGAAAATGTAATCTGAGTTTCAATGCATTTTTAATTTTGTTCAATCTTGCATTTGTTCAACCAAAAACAATTTAACAGAGAACCAAGGCTATCAGCCTCACAATGAGCAAGTGCACGCCTCACTAGGGAGTTCTTGAATCTGCCATAAAAATCAACAGTGTGCACCTAACAGTTTTCTTTTAATCTGAGCAGTGAAAAGTGAATAATCACATCAGATATCCTTCAGGGCCTCTTTGGGTTCCAGATTAAATGTGTAATGTGACCTGTCATCCTGCCACATTCTCTCTGCATTTCCATTTTAAATAATCATAAATAAGAAAGCCTTGCTACTGTTTGGCATGACACAGCTGTTTGATTCAGCTGCATTTCAAAGCCTTGGAAATTGCACTCATTCCTTCTTTAGAGTCCTTGTTCATCTCAGAGGTTTTCAACTGAAAGATTCTTTATTGTACTCAAATCTTGTCCCATAGGAATTGTTTCGATTACTCAGCTTATGAAGAATCTTAGAAATCGAATTGGGTCCACAGCAAAAAACCCCAACTGTTTTCCTGGAAAGACAAAGAGGGAAAATGAAAAATCAGATGGAAAATTAGGCAGAACATGAAAAGAATAAAGTGTTAATAAAGTTAATTTCTTGATGCATACATCTTTGTATACAAATAACTTTCCAACCACTGTATTATCAAAAGTAAGAAAAGATATTTTATTTACCTCATGCTTTTTATGCTAGAAATCAAGATAATTCAAAAATATAACACATATTCATTAATTATCAGAGAGACTGAGCAGTCTGCCTGTCACTGATGAGAGAAGAATCAAGTCGAGAGCAGCAACTGATAGATGTCAACTGCCTCACATGTGACATATGAACAGATTCCCATCCACCCTGGACCATATCAGTTCTTCTCATACTTGATGCTTTACAGACAATTTTTTTTCTCTAAAGAACTCATGGATTTTCACCAGACGTGGTGAATAAGACAAAAGACAAGGAAGCTATTACCAATTTGGAAGAATAATTTTAAGTGACTAATTTATGTCTACATTAAAACAATAAGAATATTAATCTGGATAGTTTTTCTTTCATTTATGTTCCACAATAATTGTAACAAATGCCAAGCAGGTTTTATTATTCACCAATATTTCAGTAGACAAATTATACATATTCCTAACAAATAAATACATTCTATGAATGACTACTATTTCACATTGATTTCCTTCAAAGTTTGTTGATTTGTATTGAATTCTTCCTAGGATATAAAAATGATTAACAATTCTAATCACAGCTTGGATAAATACAGTATGTATTCACTATCTGAGAATAATTGTTGCTGAACAGAAAGATAATCCATTTAAATGGGTACCTAAATTTATAATAAATACTGAAAAGATAGGTTTATTGAAAACTTTTAACCTTGAAAAATGAAACAAAGAACCACAAAATAAATATCTACTTTCACCCATGATGGAGTAATAGGGACAATAGGACAAAACAAAGAATATATAAAACCATTATTTCCAGATATTGGCCAATAGGCAGCACAGAACTGTTCATCCCTAAGAAAAATGAAAAAAATAAGGTGAGCACAAAAATTGTCTCTACTTGTTGCCTGAAGGCGATTTAAAAGATGAAGCACGAGAGGGGTGGAGGGGGGGAAGCTCAAGAGGGAGAGGATATATACATAATCATGACTGACTCACACTGATGTACACAGATACCACCACAACATTGTAAAGCAATTATCCTCCAATTAAAAAGAAAATTTAAAAATAATGTAACAAATGATTAAAAAAAGAAGCTGAAGCTCATAAGAGGGAAACTCATGCAGAGACTGGTGGTCTTACTGAGTTAAAGAGAAAGGAATGGAGTTCGTGAAGACCAAAGCAGCTATACGGAAAGTGAGGTGGTATCAAAAGAAAGAAGCTCTGGAGATCTGCAGGGAAGTATCTTCAAGTATTTGGCTGAGTGCTAATTTCCTTGTGAAGCTGGGTAAAGAACTACTAGGAAGAAGTTGGCCAAAAAATTCTGAGTTTATACAAGGTTATCAACAATTCATATTACACAAGCTAACATGGAAATACCTACATATATAGTATATTGGCAATGGATAGGAGACTTTAAAAGGTATTACCTTATTTGCAAAGGGTAGGCACGATTTGCTAAAATTAGCCTTAGATTGGGCTTCTCTGGTGGCTCAGAGGGTAAATCATCTGCCAGCAATGTGGGAGACCTGGGTTTGATCCCTGGGTCTGGATGATCCCCTGGAGAAGGAAATGGCAACCCACTGCAGTGTTCTTGCCTGGAGAATCCCATGAACTCTGTCATGGGGTTGCAAAGAATCGGACATGACTGAGCGATTTCACTTACCTTACTTTTAGCCTTAGACTGCAGGGTGCCCTGGACTCATACTGTGTGTGCAAGTGTGCTCAGTTGCATTCAACTCTGCAACCCAATGGACTGTAGTCCATGATGCTCCTCTGTCCAGTGGATTTACCAGGCAAGAGTACTGGAGTGGGTTGCCATTTCCTCCTCCGGGGGATCTTCCTGACATTACTAAACATAGCTTAAAAGTAAGCTCTGGAAAGATCAAACTAAACCCAAGTAACAAAACTGTATGCCAGAAACAAGTGCAACAGTATTGAAAAGAATACATAAATTTTGGCATTAGACATCTAAAAGTACAAAATTGTTGTTGTTGTTGAGTCACTCAGTTGTGTCCTGTTCTTTGTGACCCCATGAACTGCAGCATACCAGGCTTCCCTGTCCTTCACTATCTCACAGAGTTTGTTCAAACTCATGTCCATTGAGTCAGTGATGACATCGAACCATCTCATCCACTGTTGCCTCCTTCTCCCCTTTGCCTCAATCTTTCCTAGCATAAGGGTCTTTTTCAGTGAGCTGGCTCTTTGCATCATGTGGCCAAAGAGTTATTTGGAGCTTCAACTTGAGCAACAGTCCTTCCAATGACTATTCAGGGTTGGTTTCCTTTAGGACTGAATGGTTTGATTTCCTTGCTAGTCAAGGGACTCTCAAGAGTGTTCTCCAGCACCACAGTTTGAGCATAAATTCTTCAGTGCTCAGCTTTTTTTTTTTTTTTTAAATTGTTCAGATCTCATATCCATACATGACTACTGGAAAAAACATACCCTTTGACTGTAGGGACCTTTGTAGGCAAAGTAATGTCTCTGCTTTTTAATACACTGTTTAGGTTTGCCATTGCTTTTCTTCTAAGGAGCAAGTGTCTTTTAACTTCTTGGCTGCAGTCACCATCTGCAGTGATTGTGGAGCCCAAGAAAATAAAACCTGTCATTGTCTAGTTTTTCCCAACCTATATGCAACGAAGTGATGTGACTGGAGGCCATGATCCTCATTTTTTGAATGTTGAGTTTTAAGCCAGCTCTTTCACTCTCCTTTTTCACACTCAAGAGGCTGTTTAGTTCCTCTTTGCTGTCTGCCATTAGAGTGATATCATCTGCATATCTGAGGTTCTTGATTTTTCTCCCTGAAATCCTGATTCCAGTGTGTGAGTCATTCTGCCCAAATCAAAAAATTACCAGGAATGTATATAGCAAGAAATTATGAATTGTAACTAAAAGTGTTAGGGGTTGAATCTTGCCCCCTCCCCCAAATTAACAGGTTGAAACTCTAACCCTTAGGACCCCAGAATGTGGCTATATTGGGACATGGGGCCTTTAAAGACATAATTAAGCTAGAATGATGTTATTAGGGTGAACCTTATTGCAATCTGAGTAGGACCCTTATGAGAGAAGGCATTAAAGATACACTAGAGATGCACATACACAGATAAAAGAAAGACTATGTGAAGAGAGTGCAAGAGGGTGGTCCTCTGCAACACAAGGAGAGTCTCAAAGAAAATCAACCTTTGTTTTTGTTGTTCAGTTGCTTAGTCATGTCTGACTCTTTGGGATTCCATGTACTGCACACGCCAGGCCTCCCTGTCCCTCACCATCTCCTGGAGCCTGCCGAAACTCACGTCCATTGAGTCAATGATGCCATCCAACCATCTCATCCTCCGTCGTTCCATTCTCCTGCCTTCAGTCTTCCCCAGCATAGGGTGTTTTCCAATGAGTCAGCTCTTCGCATGGGAGGCCAAAGTATTGAAGCTTTAGCTTCAGCATCAGTCCTTCCAATAAATATTCAGGACTAATTTCCTTTACAATTGACTGGTTTGATCTCCTTGCTGTCCAAGGGATCTCAAGAGTCTTCTCCAACACCACAGTTCAAAGCATCGATTCTTTGGTGTTCAGCCTTCTTTATTGTCCAGCTCTCACATCCATACATGACTACTGGAAAAACTATAGCTTTGACTATACGGACCTTTGTTGGCAAAGCAATGTCTCTGCTTTTTAATACGCCATGTTTCTCATAGCTTTTCTTTCAAGGAGCAGGTGTCTTTTAATTTCTTGTCTGCAGTGATTCTGGAGCTCAAGAAAATAAAGTCTGTCACTGTTCCCTGCTATCACCTTAAATTTCAGTCCCCAGAATGGTGAGAAAGTAAACTTATTTAATCCATCAATCCTGTGGAATTTTATTATGAAAGGCCTAGCAAGCTAATAAAGAAGAAAGGATCAGTCAAAAATGATCAGGACAAAAATGACAGAAATGATGAAATTACCAGATACGGTCATTGAAACAGTGATGAGAAACATGCTTCATATGTTTAAGTTTAAGCATCAGCTTGATGAGAAAAGAAAAAGATTTTTTAAAGGCCTAAATGGAAATGTTAGAGATTAAATGTAAATTTAAAATGATAAATATACTACGGGTTAACTAATGGGTTAACAGAAGAATATGCACTGAAGAAGAAAAGATAAGCAAACTTGAAGATACAGCTGCAGAATCTATTCAAATGGATGCACAGAAAGAACAAAAACTGGGCAGAAAGTAAATGGAGTCTCAAGGTCAAAAGGGACAATACCAGGCAGTCTTTCATACATGTTATCATAATCTCAAGATAAGTAAGACAGAAAGGGAAGAAAAAAAATGAAGAAATAATTGCCAAAATTTTTGCAAATTTGATAAAACAAACAAATGCAATGATGAGTCTGAGTGAAATCTGGGAGTTGGTGATGGACAGGGAGGCCTGGTGTGCTGTGATTCATGGGGTCACAAAGAGTCGGACACGACTGAGCGACTGAACTGAACTGAATGAATTCTAATGAGGATACATGCACACATGCACATACATATAACATTATAGGCAACAAACGAAACTCTGAAAATCAGTTACAAAGAAAACAACAGGAAAGCAGCTGGCAGCGGTAGGGGTGGAGACACGTTTCCAAATAATAAGTAGAAGGTGAAGGAGATGAAGGATAGACTTTTTGTCACAAACTAAGTCAGAGGCAATGAAGTGAAATCTTCAAAATGCTGAAAGACCAAATAAGGTCACCTATTCTATCTCAAGCAAATTCTATACCAAACGAAAACATTGTAATTTTCAAAATTAAAGATAGAATACAAACTTTTCTAACAGAAGGTGAGAGAATTTATCAATGAACCAGCATTTTAAGGTTCAGTTCAGTTCAGTCGTTCAGTCGTGTCCGACTCTTTGCGACCCCATAAATCACAGCACGCCAGGCTTCCTTGTTCATCACCGTCTCTCGGAGTTCACTCGTCCATCGAGTCCGTGATGCCATCCAGCCATCTCATCCTCGGTTGCCTCCTTCTCCTCCTGCCCCCAATCCCTCCCAGTATCAGAGTCTTTTCCAATGAGTCAGCACTTCCCATGAGGTGGCCAAAGTACTGGAGTTTCAGCTTTAGCATCATTCCTTCCAAAGAACACCCAGAGCCAACCTTCTTTAGAATGGACTGGTTGGATCTCCTTGCAGTCCAAGGGACTCTCAAGAGTCTTCTCCAACACCACAGTTCAAAAGCATCAATTCTTCAGTGCTCAGCCTTCTTCACAGTCCAACTCTCACATCCATACATGACCACAGGAAAAACCATAGCCTTGACTAGTCGGACCTTAGTCGGCAAAGTAATGTCTCTGCTGTTGAATATGCTATCTAGGTTGGTCATAACTTTTCTTCCAAGGACTAAGCGTCTTTTAATTTCATGGCTACAGTCACCATCTGCAGTGATTTTGGAGCCCCTCAAAATAAAGTCTGACATTGTTTCCCCATCTATTTCCCATGAAGTGATGGGACTGGATGCCATGACCTTCGTTTTCTGAATGTTGAGCTTTAAGCCAACTTTTTCACTCTCCTTTTTCACTTTCATCAAGAGGCTTTTTAGCTCCTCTTCACTTTCTGCCACAAGGGTGCATATCTGAGGTTATTGATATTTCTCCTGGCAATCTAATTCCAGCTTGTGTTTCTTCCAGTCCAGCGTTTCTCATGATGTATTCTGCATAGAACTTAAATAAGCAAGGTGACAATATACAGGCTTGACGTACTCCTTTTCCTATTTGGAACCAGTCTGTTGTTCCATGTCCAGTTCTAACTGTTGCTTCTTGACCTGCATACAGATTTCTCAAGAGGTAGGTTAGGTGGTCTGGTATTCCCATCTCTCTCAGAATTTTCCACAGTTTATTGTGATCCACACAGTCAAAGGCTTTGGCATAGTCAATAAAGCAGAAATAGATATATAAATGGAATTCATCAGAAATCAGATAGAAATGTAAATCTATATAACAGAAAGTAACACAATATTGTAAATCAACTACACTCCAATAAAAATGAATTAAAAAACTGAATTGTAATAAAAAAACCATTATAGATATGACATCTTAGAGTAAATGTACTATGAAATGAAATAATTTGTATGCAGCTAGAAAAAAAAGAAATGTAAATCTACCCAAAGCTATGAAGGACACCATAAATGGTGAATCTGTAAATAAGTATACTGAATATTTTGTCTAATTTTTTTAATCTCTTTAAAATATAATTGATATTTAAAACAAAAGTAGTAATAAATTATGGCGCTTAAAGTATATGTAGAAGATGAATAAGAACAAAAGCCAAAGAGATGTAGAGGGATGGAAGTACATGAGGTGGGATAATATTGTTTGAAATACACTGTGATAAGCTAATGCTATACAATATAAAGCTACAGAAATGGTTCTCCAATCTCAACTTCATTAGCATCACCTAAGATATTTCACAGACCACAGACAGCAAGGCCCTATTCCTAGATGCTCTGATTCAGCAGGTCTTGGATACAGTTCTAAGAATTTGTTTTTCCAACAAGTTTCCAAGTTATGTTAGTTCAAGGATTGCAACTTGGGAAAAAATTCCTTAAGAAAGTAACTAAAGTCAAACAGAGAAGTAAGGCTAGTGTGCCACTACACGAGAAAAAAATGGAATCATAAAAATCACTAAATTGAAAAGAAAGTAAAGAAAGGAGGAAAGAACAAATGAGATAAATGGAAAGCAAAGGTAAACTGTTGGAAAGTAAAAGTTGCTCAGTCACGTCCCACTCTTTGTGACCCCGTGGGTTATAAAGTCCATGGAATTCTCCAGGCCAGAATACTGGAGTGGGTAGCCGTTCCCTTCTCTAGGGGATCTTCTCAATCCAGGAATTGAAGCCAGGTCTCCTGTACTGCAGGCGGATTCTTTACCAGCTGAGCTACCTGGGAAGCCCTGACTGTAACTCAATTCATGGACGCCAGAATACTCAAAGAGGAAAAGACAGTCTCTTCAATACAGAGTTGGGAAGACTGAATATTCACATGTAAAAGAATGGAACTGCACCCTATCTCATGAGGTGAGGTGAAGGTGAGGTGCAGTTGCTCAGCCGTGTCCGACTCTTTGTGACCCCGTGGACTGTAACCTACTAGGCTTCTCCGTCCATGGGATTCTCCAGGCAAGAATACTGGAGTGGATTGCAATTTCCTTCTACAGGGGATCTTCCCAACCCAGGTATCGCACCCGGGTCTCCTGCATTGGAGGCAGACGATTTAACCTCTGAGCCACCAGGGAAGCCCCACCCTCTCTCATACTACCCCAAAAATTAATTCTCAAGAAATCAAAGACTTGACTCCAGGACCTTCAGTTCAGTCACTCAGTCATGTCTGACTCTGCAACTCCATGGACTGCAGCATGCCAGGCCTCCTTGTCCATCAGCAACTCCAGCAGCCTACTCAAACACATGTCCATCGTGTCAGTGATGCCATTCAAGCATCTCATCCTCTGTTGTCCCCTTCTCCTCCTGCCTTTAATCTTTCCGAGCATCAGGGTCTTTTCCAATGAGTCAGCTCTTTGGAGCTGACCAGGTGGCCAAAGAATTGGAGTTTCAGCTTCAGCATCAGTCCTTCCAATGAATATTCAGGACTGATTTCCTTTACAATTGACAGGTTGGATCTCCTTGCAGTGCAAGGTACTCTCAAGAATCTTCTCCAACACCACAGTTCGAAAGTATCAATTCTTCGGTGTTCAGCTTTCTTTATGGTCCAACTCTCACATCCATACCATACATGACTATTGGAAAAACCATAGCTTTGACTAGATGGACCTTTGTTGGTAAAGTGATGTCTCTGCTTTTTAATATGCTGTTTATGTTGGTCATAGCTTTTCTTTCAAGGAGCAAGCGTCTTTTAATTTCATGGCTGCAGTGATTCTGGAGCCCCCGAAAATAAAGTCTGTCACTGTTTTCATTGCTTCCCATCTATTTGCCATGAAGTGATGGGACCAGATGCCATAATCTTAGTTTTCTGAAAGCTGAGTTTTAAGCCAACTTTTTCACTCTGCTCTTTCACTTTCATCAAGACCTTAAATCATTACATGTTTGAAGGAACACAGGGGAAAATCTCATTGGCAAGGGTATTGGCAATAATTTCTGACACCAAAAATTTCTGGTGAAACTGACAAGAAAAATGCAAGCAACAAAACCAAAAATAAACAAGTGGGATTACATCAAATTAAAAACCTTCTGCACAGTAAAGCAAATGACCAACAAAATGAAAAGGCAAGGTAGGGAATGGGAGAACATATCTGCAAACTACATGTCTAAAATATATAAAATATACAATAAATTCATATAATTTACTAGCAAAAAATAATAATAATCATAATCCAATAAGAGGAAATGCTTTCAGCTTTTCACCATTGAGTAAGATATTTGCTGCAGGCTTATCATATAGGGTTAGTATGTTGAATTATGTTCCCTTTTTATCCACTTTTTGAAGAGATTTTATCTTTTGAAGAGTATGCTGAATGATACTGAATTCACTGAATGATGCTGAATTTTGTCAAAAGGTTTTTCTGCATCTATTGAGATGATGATATGATTTTTATTCTGCAATTTTCTAATGTAGTTTCACATTAGTTTATGATATACCAACCATACAAGATATAAAGTTATTGAAGCATCCTTGTATCCCTCAGACAAATCCCACTTGGTAATGGGGTATACTCCTTTTAAGGTATTGCTGATTTTGGTTTGCGGTGTTCAGAAAACTGTTCAGCTACGTGTAAAAAGAATGAAATTAGAACCACTTCTCAAACCACACACAAAAATAATCTCAGATAAAAGACCTAAATATAAGACTGGAAACCATAAATAGACAGTATTCTTTGATATAAATCACAGTAACATGTTTTGGGATTTGTATCCTAAGGCAAAAGAAACAAAAGTGAAAATAAATGGGGCCATATACTAACAAACACATGAAAAGATGTTCAACGTCACTCATTATCAGAGAAATGCAAATCAGAACCACAATGAGGTACCATCTCATGCCGGCCAGAAGGGCTGCTATCAAAAAGTCTACAAACAATAAATGCTGGAGAGAGTGTAGAGAAAAGGGAACTTAACCACACACAAAAATAATCTCAGATAAAAGACCTAAATATAAGACTGGAAACCATAAATAGACAGTATTCTTTGATATAAATCACAGTAACATGTTTTGGGATTTGTATCCTAAGGCAAAAGAAACAAAAGTGAAAATAAATGGGGCCATATACTAACAAACACATGAAAAGATGTTCAACGTCACTCATTATCAGAGAAATGCAAATCAGAACCACAATGAGGTACCATCTCATGCCGGCCAGAAGGGCTGCTATCAAAAAGTCTACAAACAATAAATGCTGGAGAGAGTGTAGAGAAAAGGGAACTCTCTTACACTGTTGGTGGGAATGAAAACTAGTACAGCCACTATGGAGAACAGTGTGGAGATTCCTTAAAAACTGGAAATAGAACTTCCATATGACCCAGCAATCCCACCCCTGGGCATACATATTGAGGAAACCAGAACTGAAAGAGATGTGTACCCCAATGTTCATTGCAACACTGTTTACAATAGCCAGGACATGGAAGCAACCTAGATGTCCACTGGCAGATGAATGGATAAGAAAGCTGTGGTACATACACACAATGGAATATTAATCAGTTATTAAAAAGAATGCATTTGAATCAGTTCTAATGAGGTGGATGAAACTGGAGCCTATTACACAGAGTGAAGTAAATGAGAAAGAAAAACACCAAACACAGTATATTAATGCATATATATGCTATCTAGAAAGATAGTAATGATGATGTGAGATAGCAAAAGAGACACAGAGGTAAAGAATAGACTCTTGGACTCTGTGGGTGAAGGCAAGGGTGGGATGATTTGAGAGAATAGCACTGAAACACGTATGTTACCATATGTGAAACAGATCACCAGGCCAGGTTTCATGCAGGAGACAGCAAGGCTGGTGCACTGGGAGGACCCTGAGGGATGCGATGGGGTGGGAGCTGGGTGGAGGGTTAGGGACAGGGGGACACTTGTACACCATGGCTGATTCATATCAATGTATGGCAAAAACCACTACTATTATAAAGTAATTAGCTTACAATCAAAATAAATAAATTAATTAAAAAAATAAATGGGGCCATATAAAGTTAAAAGGTTCTGCACAGCAAAGGATACTGCTGACAAAATGAAAAGACAGCCTACTTAATGGGAGAAAATAATTGTAAATGATGTGACTGATAAAAGGTCAATATTTAAAATATATTAACAGCTCATAATATGTCCGAAAACAAACAACACAATTAAAAAATAGGTAGAAGAACTGAATAGACCTTTTTACAAAAGGCAAATGTTGGCCTGGATGTGGAGAAAAGGAAATCCTTGTACACTTCTGAGAATGCAAATTGATATAACACATAAAGAAAATCATTTGGAGGTTTCTCAAAAAAATTAAAAATAAAACTGTCATATGATACATCAACTCCTCTACTGGGCATATATTCATAGAAAATGAAATCACTGGTATGAAGTGTTATCTGCATCCCTATGTTTATGGCAGTATTATCTAGAATAGTCAAGACACAGAAACAACCTTAGTGTCCAGAGATGGATGAATGGACAAAGAAAACTGTGATGTGATGTGATACACACACACACTGAAATAAAATTCAGCTATAAAACATAAGAAAATCTTTTATTTACAACAGTATGGATGAAACTTGAAGGCATCATGATGAGTAAAATAAATCAGACAAAGAAAGACAAATACTGTATGATCTCACTCATATGCTGAATCTAAAAACCTGAACTGATAGAAAGCGGGTTGGAGGTTGCCAGAGGCAGGTGGGGGAGATTGGGGATGAATGAAGATGCAAAAAGGGTTACAAATTTATTGCCACAAGAGGAGTAAGTTCTAGATGTACTGGACAGCATGGTACTATAGTTACTAATACTATATTGTATGTTTGAAAGTTAGGAAGATAGTAGATTTTAAAAGTTCTCGCCAGACAAAAACAAACTTTGTAATTATATGAGGTAATATGTTTACTATGAAGCTGGACAAATTAACAATATTCTAATCCAGAGCCAGAACTACCGAGCCCACATGTTGAAACAATGGAATCCTGAGCGCGCTAGAGCCCCTGCTTGCAACTAGAGAAGGCACCGCAAAGAGAACCCACACACGACTACTGGAGAAAAGCCCACACAGCGGCAGACCCAGCACAGCCAAAAACAAACAAACAAACGCACATTAAAAAAATAAATAACCAGTGGGACAGAATGAAATCACACGAAAACTTCAGAAACATTTTGATGTATGTAAAGATAAAAATAAAATACAATAAAATTTGCGGTATGTAGCTAAAGTGATGTTTAGAGGGAAATTAATAGTACTAAACATTTTTATTGTAAAAACACAAAGATCTAAAATCAGTGAGCTATGGTTCCATCTTAAAGTGACTAGTAAAAGAAGAGCTAATTAAACCCAAAGGAGCAGAAGAAATAAAATAATTTAAAAAGTATGAAAATTCTTACACTTGATAAAATGTAGTTTACTATTAAAACCAGGGCTAAGACACAATGGATTACTTAAAATGAAAAAAAAAAAAACTGTACTACTGAAAAAATATAATCATCAAAGAAACATTAATAATATAGTTGCCATTTAGATGAAAGGGAATGAGACATTTTTGTCTCATTTCTGAGACAGTCTCTTTTGTATACAATTTGTATACAGTCTCTGTCAACACTGCATTATGATGAGAAGATACCATTTGCTTTCTTGGCTTTCACAGACAAATGTAGATTTAGATTTTCAAATTTTGCAGATTTCCTAAAGGCTTATCTTAAATACTCCACAACAGAAACATTATTTTTAAAGTACCATATATGATTTTTTAAAAGAATTTGTCATCCAATTGTTAAGTACTTTAACTCTAGGAGATCTTTGTGTTATTTGAAGGGTTTTCCCATGTCACTTTCACTAACAGTGACATCTTACACCTTCTCAAGATCTACAATTTATCTTTGTAATTCATTTGCACAAATTTTCACTAGGTTACTGCAATCCAACAACCATCTAGAGATTTACCTACAAAAACTTTGTAGAGATGGGTAGAGACAAACTTAGGTGTCAGCAGATAATGTTGTTTGGGGACAGATGTTGGCAACTAGTTCCATAAATGTTCAAAATATTAGTGAATATTTTCCTATCAAACCAACAAGTGTTTTTCCATGCATTATTAAAGCATATGATCTCATATAATGAAAGTTTATTTACTCCTAGAGATTATTTACTCCTTGTATTACCGATTCAGAAAGTTTGAGTGACATGACTCAAGGACACAGGAGCAAATGTCAGAGACCAAACCTAGGTACACTTAATTTGTTTTGTTTTCAAAATACCATTAAGTAGTAAAATATAGATACATCTCAGACATTTCATCCAACCACAGAAGAGTTTTTCTAACCAAAGGTCACATAAACTTAATTATTTATCTCCCCCTTTGCATAATTAGCACATGCAACTAAGTTAAGATATGACATACATTTTTATTATAAATAATAAGAAACTGAATCTCAGGTGTGATAAACTATTTTTTAAAAAACATAAAAGAAAGAGACCACTCTCAAACATTTGTGCAAATTTCTATGCCTCTCTTCTCTATTTTTACTTCTTTATATTCTCTCAGGAATTTATGTCAATGAAGTGAACCAAAATTTCACATCTAAAATGGAGACTTCTATTTAAATAGTGCCTTTTTCCAGTTAATAAGCCCTTATGATGTTGATCTGTTCTTGTCCCAGTAATGCTGCACAAAAATCTTTCAAAAAATAATGCATTTCAGTTGTCTGCTCCAAGCAAAAACACAAAGTGAAAGTGTTGCATAAATACTGTTGCATCAACAGTATGCGGTACACACTTGCTCTTCTTAAATCAGCTTTGTTTTTTTAAGAAAATGAACAAACAGAAGAACAAACATAAAAAATCCCTCAGAATATGAACAGTGTAACAAAGCAGAACTCTGGAGAACTAACCAAAGAAACCAAAAATCCCAGTGTAATTTCTTGCAAATGACAATCTACTGTTTTGGGGTTTGGTTTTAGAATTGAGCTGAAGGAGTAAAACAAAGAAACAAACTATCTAGGTTTTCAAAACCAGAGATCAAATGGCCAAGATCCGCTGGATCATGGAAAAAACAATAGAGTTCCAGAAAAACATCTATTTCTGCTTTATTGACTATGCCAAAACCTTTGACTGTGTGGATCACAATAAACTGTGGAAAATTCTGAAAGAAATGGGAATACCAGACCACCTGACCTGCCTCTTGTGAAACCTGTATGCAGGTCAGGAAGCAACAGTTAGAACTGGACATGGAACAACAGACTGGTTTCAAATAGGAAAAGGAGTACGTCAAGACTGTATATTGTCACCCTGCTTATTTAACTTATATGCAGAGTACATCATGAGAAACGCTAGGCAGGAAGAAGCACAAGCTGGAATCAAGATTGCCTGGAGAAATATCAATAACCTCAGATATGCATATGATACCACCCTTGTGGCAGAAAGTGAAGAGGAACTCTTGATTAAAGTAAGAAGAGAGTGAAAAAGTTGGCTTAAAGCTCAACATTCAGAAAACGAAGATCATGGCATCTGGTCCCATCACTTCATGGGAAATAGATGGGGAAACAGTGGAAACAGTGTCAGACTTTATTTTTTTGGGCTCCAAAATCACTGCAGCTGGTTATTGTAGCCATGAAATTAAAATATGCTTACTTCTTGGAAGGAAATTATGCAGAGTACATCATGAGAAACGCTGGGCTGGAAGAAACACAAGCTGGAATCAAGATTGCTGGGAGAAACATCAATCACCTCAGATATACAGATGACACCACCCTTATGGCAGAAAGTGAAGAGGAACTAAAAAGTCTCTTGATGTAAGTGAAAGAAGAGAGTGAAAAAGTTGGAGCTCAACATTCAGAAAACGAAGATCATGGCATCTGGTCCCATCACTCCATGGAAAATAGATGGAGAAACAGTGAAAACAGTGTCAGACTTAATTTTGGGGGGCTCCAAAATCACTGCAGATGGTGATTGCAGCCCTGAAATTTAAAGATGCTTACTCCTTGGAAGAAAAGTTATGACCAACCTAGATGGCATATTTAAAAGCAGAGACATTGCTTTGCCAACTAACGTCTGTCTAGTTAAGGCTGTGGTTTTTCCCGTAGTCATAGATGAGAGTTGGACTGTGAAGAAGACTGAGCACTGAAGAACTGATGCTTTTGAACTGTGGTGTTGAAGAAGACTCTTGAGAGTCCCTTGGACTGCAAGGAGATCCAACAATTCCATTCTGAAGGAGATCAACCCTGGGATTTCTTTGGAAGAAAAAACGCTAAAGCTGAAGCTCCAGTTCTTTGCCAACTTCATTGGAAGAGTTGACTCATTGGAAAACACTTTGATGCTGGGAAGGATTGAGGCAGGAGGAGAAGGGGATGACAGAGGATGAGATGCCTGGATGGCATCACTGACTCAACGGACGTGAGTCTGAGTAAACTCCGGGAGATGGTGATGGACAGGGAGGCCTGGTGTGCTGCAATTCATGGGTCGCAAAGAGTCGGACACAACTGAGCGACTGAATTGAACTGAACTGAACTAAACATTAAGAAGCAGATACAGTGGTCCAGAAGAGGTCTTTCTTTTCCTTTCTTTTCTTTTTTTGGTAAATATTACTTTTAAAAATCAACCAAAAGGAAAAGAAAGACACATTCAGAGTCGCAGAGGTCAGTTACAAGAGTGGCAGTGAGACCGAGAAGACTTTTGGAATAAGAAGAAATAATTCCCACTGCACGTGCTGGCCAAGGATCACTTTCTCTTTGCTGATTTTTTTTTGGGGGGGTGGTAGAGGAGTTGGGGGTGGGGGGATGGTGTGGAATCTGCCCCATGGTGGTTCTCCCATCCAAGTTTCAAAACACATAAAACTTCAAGACAAAGGATCCCTGATTTAGGGATAACATTTTCTAATCCAGGAAGATCAGCACAGGCTGATGAGGGGTACAGTGGCCCTGGCCAGAGTGCAGGGTGCTTGACATGTTAACTACTACAGCATGAAAAATCTTTTCAGTGGGTGTTACCAAGGGCTGGTTTTGTGACAATCATTTATTTACTTAATTACTATGGATGATTTTAAGAGGTTGAGGAATATTTTCCAAGTTCCAAGTTTGAGTGGGACTGACTCAAAATCCACAGTTTCCCACCGTCAAGGCAATATCCCCTGGTGGTTAAGGACACAGACCCAGTGGCAATTTCTTCTGGTGAAAACCTGGCCCTGCCATCCATTCATTGTTCAAACTTAAGCAACTCATTTGACCTTCTAAAAAATTACTTTTCTCAAAAGTAACCTGGTGATAATATGAAAGCTATTCTCATAAGATAGTTATGAAGATTGTATTCATATATGATTCATATATGTAAGAGTTCCTGGTAAGAGTTACTTGAGAGAAATATAAACTCAGTCTTATTATGAGAGCTTGTTATTTTTATGAGATCCTGTATAAATTCTATTACATGTGTATGTGAGTGTAATATTCACTCAGCATGTGGCAATAGTTTCTGTCTTTTAAGTGAATTAAAATGTAATCTGTGCTTTCCCTGGGGAGACAAACTTTATTTACTTATTTTTTATTTACTGATTTATATTACACACAATTTTTGGAGGGAAAAGAAATAAATAAGCTTATGGGGTAGTGGGAAAATGTGATCCTAATTATGTTCCAACTGTATAAGCAATAGAACTGAAACATGCCAGTTACTCAATTAGCCATGATCATCAAAACTATAGTTGCTATCTTGGCATAACTGTTCGCTTTTTTTCAGTTAGAACATATGGAGTAACCGTAGACAGTGTTGCCTGACAATTAAAATCCGAATGATCGTGTGCTGCCTAATGTCTATTCACTAATTAGAAAAGTGATTGAAGAGGTATAATTTGCAAGTTTGTCAGTATCAAGAATTAACTAGGACTCCACTATTACATACGAAAGCTTATAGGGACCAATATTTTTCAAAAATATAAGTGCTTCATCACCTAAAATACCTTCATCACCTCTTTCATAAGAACAAACTTCAGAATACAAATCCGAAACAGTTCTAAATAAATTATTTATTCATTTTGTGAAGATATTATCCTCTAAGAATAGCTTCAATTTTCTCACACTTAAGTTTTCTTAAAAACAATATAAGCTCTTAAGGAAACTTATTTCCAATCATGTCCAGACTGTGTATTTCACATCATTCTCTCTTTACATCTTCCACAAACCCTTCTCCTCCCTTAACTATTCCAGAAGATTAAAATGGCAGGACTATCGTAAATTTCTTAGATCATCTTTTATTATCCCTCTCAGTTCCTTATGAGATTCTGAGTACATAGCAAATAGGAATGTATATTTGACAACTCTCCAAATTACTATATTTTGGGGTTTTTTTTCCATTGTGTCACCATTTCTCCATTTGAAAAATGCTCACTTTTCTCCATTTTCTCTCTTTTTACTTTCAGCTCGATCCTCCTTTGAGTTCTCAATTCTTTCTCCTACCAGGTCAAAAGACAAATCTAGGACGTTTAGTAACTGTTGTCAATAAGCTTTGGGAAGTAAATTAACACAGTAAGCACACTCATTCATTTGTTCATAATGAGTGAATGTCAGCTATTTGCCAGGTTCTACTCCAGATTCTGAAAGTAATTCTGTGAACAAAACAAAAAAGGATCTTTTCAGGCTGTGAGGAAGACATGAAAAAGCACCCCCCAAACCTGCCAGCTAAACAAGGACAGCTCTGCAGAGGACAGCCTGAGAGAAGAGAGAGTGAGGATGGCATCTTTGAAAGGCTGGTGCTGGAGCAGAGCTTGAGGAGGAGAAGAGCTGGCTCTGAGAATATCTGCACTGAGGTGGGAGGAATATAAATGAAGAGCCTAAGGTGGGAACCAAACTGTGTCTTCTGAAAAGACAGAAACAGAACCTAAATATCTGAAATTTGGTCAGCAAGTGTGAAAGAAAGTACAAATTCTTTGCTGCGGAGACAAAAACCACCCTAAAAAGCACCCTAAATAGCACTTATTAAAGTGACTGAAGGGCATCAAAAAGCACAGGGGATCTCTAGGGAGGTGAGCATCAGGCCCAGCTGCACAGACCAACAAACCGCCCACATGAGGGTTGGTATGGGGGAAACAGCATCGTCTGCACTGTTGCTGAGCACAGCATCGTACCTCAGGCCTTTGAGACTGGATGCTGTGGTCCTCAAACTCCACTATCACCCCACACTAAAGGGTGGGTTCTATATGGTATGCACCCACCTTTCCCTCCTGGTGCTGGTGCTCAGTCGCTTTAATCATGTCTGACTTTGTACTACCCCATGGACTATAGCTTGCCAGGCTCCTCTGTCAATGGGGTTCTCCAGACAAGAATACTGGAAAGGATTGTCATACCCTTCTCCAGGAGATCTTCCCAACCCAGGGATTGAACCTGCATCTCTTACATCTCCTGCGCTGCGGCCAAATCCAAAGTCTCACAGCACTTTAAAAGTGCAGAGCCTGGGTCTTGCTGACCAAAGGAAGGCTGGGAGACAGTGTCCTAGCTTGCAATTTGGGAACACAGGACTCCTGTTGTCCCATTGTAATAGTGTTCAAAAGACACCAGCTCATCACACATGTGACAAATGCCCACTAGCTCACAGAGAAAAGCTTGAATTTTAAAACATGAATATGATTTCAAGTGTGTTATATAATAGGATTCTCATACTCTTCCCCAAATACTGCATCAAGGAAGTTAAAAAATAAAAAATGTGTTTGAGTTCCCCAGTATCACAGAAGAGAACTGCAATGATCAGTGAACTCAGAATATGGGTTAATTCATAAAGTGCCCCTGAAGGACATTTAACCAGCAGAGCCACCTCTGCCAACAGAAGCAAGGCTGCTGGGGACCATCTACTGTCTCATCAGTATGATAAACAGAGAATGATACTCATCTCTCAAACATCCATTGCTTCTCTAAGACTCTGAGGTGGAGATCACTGACCACTGAAGCTAGTATGAGTTATTAAGAGTTTGCAGAAAGTGAGTGATTCTTTCAAATGTCATTCAAATCTTACATTCCTATAGTTACAACTGCCACATTGCTAACAAAGCCAGAGTAAAAGGAATCTAAAGTGAAGATGTTTAAAATTCAACAATATACTTTAAAAGTTTTATATTTATAAATTTTAAATGTATTCTATTTTCATGTTAACATATTCAGAACCTATTTTTTCTTACTCATTTTTCACTAGTATAACTTTTCTTAGTAACAAAGGTTTGTCTTGCAGCATTTTAAAATATATTTATTTTATAGTGTGTGTGTTCAGTCGCTTCAGTCTTGTCTGACTCTTTGTGATCCTGTGAATAGCAGCCCACCAGGCTCCTCTGTCCATGGGATTTCCCAGGCAAGAATACTGGTGTGGTTAGCCTTGCCCTCTTCCAGAAAATTCTCCAAAGCCAAGGATTAAACCTGTGTCTCCTGAGTCTTCTGCATTGCAGGAGGATTCTTTACCATTGAACCAGCAGAGAAGTCTATTTTATAGTGAAGTTTAGTTATATAGTGAAATATACAATGTTGTTTCAGGTATACAACAAAATGATTTTGTTATACATATACATAAATCTATTCTTTTTAAGATTCTCTTCCTGTATAGGTTATCACAGAATATTTAGCATAATTCCCTGTGGTATATAGTAAGTCCTTGTTGTTTATCTATTATATATATAGTAGTGTATATAGTCAATCTCAAACACCATTTTTTTCTTTCTGTGATTACACAAAGACTTACCAGATACATAATACCAGACAATGTAATGAAGCAAAACTCTGAAGCCTTTAGGGTTTCATTCAGTGCCTTAGATTAGCAATGAAGCTTTTTTCAAAGCTTTCTTTTGCATATGGCCAGCAAGTACTTAAGCTTCACTCATTCCACATAAATGTCTACCTATTAGAATAAAACAGTTTGCTGTTTCAAGGCAGTGGAAAGGATGTATGGCTGTGTATGAAAATCACCTTTGGAAATGTGCTAAAAATGCTCAGAATTTCCCTGCAAGAGTCTGATTCCCTGTCATTTCTCAGAGGCCAGGAGCCCAAAGCATCTAATACATTCATCAGTAATTGACTGTGATGGCAATGTGTCCCCCAAATGGATCTTTTGGTTAAATCACAGGATTTTCATCTCATCAGAGATACATGCGGGGTGCGGGGCTTAGTTTACAGAAATAGCACCCAAACATTCTGCAAAAGCCATTCGAACAGTTACAGAAAAAAGGACATGATGAAAGCTTATCTTTCTGAGAAAATCCATAGAAAATTCCTCCCATTCCTCTGCTAAAGTGTTAACTCTTTTAATCATCTGAATACCTAGGAAAATGTTTCATCTTTGAAGGGGTTGTATAATGATATTGACAATGACAATAAAAACAAACAAGGTAAAAGATAAATAAAAGACTGTATACAGACTCGAAAGCTATTGAGATGAAATTCAGAAAAATGATATAATGTGCAAATAAAAACTAGAGCTAATTTATGAAAACCAGAATCACAGACCACTCTCACACAATAAAAATATTAAAGAAATTTGGAAATGAGAATAAGACTGTAACAATACAGAGGGTTTTTAAAATAAGAGAAATGTTTATAATTTTAGTTAATAGATAAAATTCTATACATTTAATTATTCAATTATTCAAGCCTAAGCTGTAGAAACTGAAGTCTAATAACTACAAAAGAGATCAAGCAAGTTATCAGTGACTTGTCCTCTGAAAAGAATTGTGAGTTATGTGAGTTTTACACCTAAAATAGCAAAGTTTCCTCTCCTATAGAAACTATTCGTAAGAATACAGATCGTCAATAATCCCTTATGCAACAAGCATCAGTAGACCAATAAAGCTTATTAAAAGACAAATATAAAGACAGAACTGATAAGGTAAAAAAGATGGTCACAAATAGGGTATGGACAATGGCATATAAATGTAGAGAATTCTTAAAGATCATGGATTATTCTGAATAAACTTACTACAATGAATTGGAATTTTAAAATGAATATAGATTGTACAGAAGAATGCAAAATACCACAGCCAGCTTAAGAAAATATAGAGCATATGTACGTATCCCTTAAGATTAAATTTTTAGCCAAAAATAGAAAAGATTCTCCAAATGAGCCTTAGGCAGAGGAGAACTGTACTGCCTTCATGTAAAAGTTTTGCAGTTCAAGACTGCAGGGTTCCTTTGCTCATGGATTTGCCAGCTCTAAAATCTGGTCCTGTGTCTATGATCCAAGGTCATGTCTAGATCTATAGCTATCATGGCACAAAAAGAAAACCAAAAAGTTTGAATAAAGAAAATTGCATACAATTTCACTTATGAATTTATGTGAAAATATCTTAAATAAAATATTAACAAATTGAAAAGGAATATATTTGCACTTATGAAGAACACTCACAGTTGGAATATAACAGAACCGGCACTGAAATCAGTAGGAAAAAGAGGTGTTATAAAATAAATGGTCAGAGATAAGTGGTTATCTGTTCTAAAATCAAATAAAGAAATTATTTTCTCAAAGCATGAACAAACATAATAATTTCCAGGTGGATTAAAATCTGCAATATAAACTGAAAAACTTGGAATTAAAAAAGTTGTATAAATTTGGAAAAGAAAATGATTTCCTTATTGAGACATAATTCACAAATCTGAAACCTCATTTTTTTGTAGTCAAATACAATATTTAATGTTAAGCTGCAGATTTGGAGAAGATATTTGCAGTATAAAAAAATAACAAAAAAATACTGTCTAAAATAAAAATATTTTGTTGTTCTATCACTCATTCGTGTCTGACTCTTTGTGACCCCATGAACTGCAGCACTCCAGGTTTCCCTGTCCTTTGCCATCTCCCCGAGCTTGCACAAACTCATGTCCATTGAGTCAGTGATGCCATCCAATCATCTCATCCACTATCATCCCGTTCTCCTCCTGTCTTCAATCTTACCCAGCATCAGGGTTTTTTCTAATGAGGGGGCTCTTTGCATCAGGTAGCCAAAGTACTGGAGTTTCAGCTTTAGCATCAGTCCTTCTAAAAAATATTTGGAATTGACTGGTTTCATCTCCTTGCAGTCCAAGGGACTCTCAAGAGTCTTCAACATCACACTTCAAAAGTATCAACTCTTCAACATTCCACCTTCTTCATGGTCCAGCTCTCACATCCTTACATGGCTACTGGAAAAACCACAGCTTGACTAGACAGACCTTTGCTGGCAAAGTTATGTCTCTGCTTTTTAATATGCTGTCTAGGTTTGTCATAGTTGTTCTTCCAAGGAGTAAGTGTCATTTAATTTCATGGAGGCAGTCACCCTCTGCAGTGATTTTGGAGCCCAAGAAAATAGTCTCTCATGGTTTCCATTGTTTCCTTATCTAATTGTCATGAAGTGAAGGGATCAGATGTTGTGATCATATTTTTCTGAATGTTGAGTTTTAAGCCAGCTTTTTCACTCTCTTCTTTCACTTTCATCAGAAGGCTTTTTAGTTCTATTTTTGCTTTCTGCCATAAATGTGTTGTCATCCACATATCTCAGGTTATTGGTTCAGTGTTCCCAGATAAAGCATAGAACATACAATGCAATTTGGGATGTTGTTGTTTAGTAGCTAAGTTGTGTTCGACTCTTGCAATCCTGTGAACTGCCAAGTTCCTCTGTCCAGAATATTAGAGTGGGTTGCTGTTTCCTCCTCCAGGGGATCTTGCTGACCCAAGGATTGAACCTGCATCTCCTGCATTGGCAGGTGGGTTTATTTATTTATTTATTTATTTATTTATTTATTTTTTACCACTGAGCCACCAGGGAAGCCCCAATCTGGGCTCATACTTGTACTACAAATAGAGTCCTCAGATAAGATACAGGATAGTCTGCCATTTGGGATACGTTTGGGCTTAAAAATTATTTGTGTTTTTTCTGAAATTCAAATTGAGCTGAGTGTGGGGATAAATTGGGAGATTGGGATTGATATATACACACTGCAATGGCACCCCACTCCAGCACTCTTGCCTGGACAATCCCACGGACGGAGGAGCCTGGTGGGCCACAGTCCATGGAGTCACTAAGAGTCGGACACGACTGAGCAACTTCACTTTGACTTTTCACTTTCATGCCTTGGAGAAGGAAATGGCAACCCACTCCAGTGTTCTTGCCTGGAGAATCCCAGGGACAGGGGAGCCTGGTGGGCTGCCATCTATGGAGCTGCACAGAGTCGGACATGACTGAAGCGACTTAGCAGCAAGCAAGGTGACAATACACAGCCTTGATGTACTCTTTCCCAATTTAGAACCAGTCCATTGTTCCATGTCTGGGTCTAACTGTTGCTTTACGATCTGCATACACGTTTCTCAGGAGGCAGGTAAGGTGGTCTGGTATTCTGTTATCTTTAAAAATTTTTTGGTTTGTTGTGATCCACCCAGTCAAAGGCTTTAGTGCAATGAAGCAAAAGTAGATGTTTTTATGGAATTCTCTTGCTTTTTCTATGATCCAAAGGATGATGGCTATTTGAACTGTGGTTCCTTGGCCTTTTCTAAATCCAGCTTGAACATCTGGAAGTTCTTGTTTCACGTACTGTTGAAACCTTACTTGGAGAATTTTGAGCTCTACTGTCCTACCATATGAAATCAGTACAAATTTGCAGTATTTTGAATAATCTTTAGCAATGCCCTTCTTTGAGATTGGAATGAAAACTGAACTTTTCCAGTCCTGTGACCTCTGCTGAGCTTTCCAAATTTGCTGGCATACTGAGTGCAGCACTTTAACAGCATCATCTTTTAGGATTTGAAATAGCTTAGTTGGAATTCCACCACCTCCACTAGCTTTATTTGTAATGATGCTTCTTAAGGCCTACTTGAATGTGCACTTCAAGATGCCTGGCTCTAAGTGAGAGATCACATTATTGTGGTTATATGGGTCATGAAGGTTTTTTGTATAGTTCTTCTGTGTATTCTTGCCACTTCTTCTTAATATCTTCTCCTTCTGTTTAGTCCATATTGTTTCTTTCCTTTATTGTACCCATCTTTGCATGAAATATTCCCTCGGTAGCTCTACTTTTCTTGAAGAGATACTAGTCATCCCCATTCTATTGTTTTCTTCTATTCCTTTGCATTGTTCACTTAGAAGGCTTTAGTATCTCTCCTTGCTATTCTTTGGAACTCTGCATTCAGATGGCTATGTTTCCTTTTCTCCTTTGCCTTTTTACTCTCTTCTTTTCTCAGCTATTTGTAAGGCCTCCTCATACAGGCATTCTACCTTTTTGCATTTCTTTTTCCTGGGGATGGTTTTAATAACTGCCTCCTATACAATGTCATGAACCTCCATCCATAGTTATTCAGGCACTCTATCATATCTAATCCCTTGAATCTATTTGTCATTTCCACTGTTTAATCATAAGAGATTTGATTTAGGTCATAACTTAATGGCTAGTGGTTTTCTCTATTTTTCAATTTAAGTCTGAATTTTAAGATATATATGTATATATAATGGGGCTTTCCAGGTAGCGCTAGTATTAAAGAACCTATTTGCCAGTGAGGTTAGACATAAGAGATGCAGGTTTGATCCCTGGCTCAGAAAGATCCCCTGGAGGAGAAAATGGCAATCCACTCCCACTCCAGTATTCCTCCCAGGAGAATCCCACAAACAGAGGAGCCTGGCAGGTTGTAGTCCACAAGGTTGTACAGAGTCAGACATGACTGAAGCAACTTAGCGTGCACCTCTACAAAGATATACAAATAATACATATAAATACACATAGAAAAAATAACAATAAAAAAGGGCAAGTGACTTGAGCAAATATTTTATAGAAATAGTATAAACTGCCAGTAGAGACGATATCAACAGCATTGGAGAAAGATAAATTAAAAAAATAGTGAGATTGAGAAAACTTTATAGATTGCAAACCCTCATACCAAACATCAGTGAGACAAAGGAAATAAGAAACACATGGGTCTTATGTGAACTTTGAAGGTGAATATACTTCCAGCAATTCTACTTCTATGTGTATTTCTAAGAGAAAATATTGCTCACATTGTCTACAAAACATGTAGAAAATTTTATTGAAACTTTTACCATAGTAAGAAATACAAATACCAATTTTGGACAGGAAAATATATTATTGAAAATCTACTAAATGGTATATAATATAAACATTGAAATTATTAATAAGCGTCAACATCCATCAACATAAAAATTTTATAAACTACAGTGCAGCTGGAGAGGTATACCTTAGGAATCAATATGACTCAATTCCTTCCATACTCCCCACAGACTCTGGATTCTTAGTCTGTTTGGGCTACTGTCGCTAAATGCCATAAATTGGGAGCTAATAAACAATAGGCATTTAATTCCCCATTTCTGGAGACTGAGAAGCCCAAGGTCGTGGAGCCCACAGACTGGTGTTTGGTGAGAATCTGTTTCTTAGGTGACATCTTTTAGTTGTAGCCTCACATGAGGGGGCTAGGAAACTCTGGAGGATCTTTTACTGGGAGCACTGATTCCAATCATAGGAGTCCACCATGATGCCCTACTCAGCTCTCAAAGGCCCCATCTCCATGCACCATCATAATGGGAACTAAGTTTCAATATATGAATTTTGGGGGCATGCAGGCATTCAGATCATAGAATCTGAGAAAACATAGGGGATCTAAAGTCCAAACAAAGCTGATATGATTCTTCAAGCAAAGCCAAGTCTTGTGTAACCATTTTCACTGATACCCAAACCTAAAGGAAAAGAAATTCCTCCACAGACTGTTTTAAAGAGGTTCACATAAAAAAATCCAATATGAACACAGAAATATGCCTCTAAAAGTATTAGATTTACAGATAGATCTTTAAAAATCAAATGTAGCTGAATAATGAAAACTGTATAATAAAGGGAAAGCAATTTCTAACATATAATACAATGTCCAGTTAAGACCAAAGAAATCTGGAACATTAAAGATAGTCATGAATGTTAATTACCTCTAACAAAACATCATTCGGGTTGAGTGCAAGTTTATTCAGAGAATAAAGTAGAAAGTGCAGATACAAAGCTAGTATTTAATAGAATTTAATAATTTAGAAAATATGGTACACAGAGAACATCAATAAATTTTGAGAAATATCAAATTGGTTATATTACAACTGAAAAAGAATTATAACAGTTTGCCCATTTGAAGTATATTCGTCTTTTGGGATGACATAATGAGACTAACATGAGTGGTGAAAAGAGATCAACACACACGGTTCATAGCATAGAGAATTTTATGTAAAGTAACAAGAGACAGAGTCAGAGGAATGGCTTCCCGGTTTCCAAAAATCCACATGCTTTTTAGTGACCTGGTTTCTACTAAGCAAATAATCAGTGAAAAATAACCATAGCACATTTCTGGGGTTTACAGTAATGTTGTGTAAAGAAAACATCAGGTTCCCAGGAGAATCACTTAGCAAGCCTGATCTTCACAATTGTCTGGCCCATAACTGTATGGACCTTAAATTTAAAGGCCTTAAATTTAATATCTCCCTTCCTTTTTCACTCTAAACCATTTTAACAGTTAAAATATGTTATTTAGTCACTCAGGTATATAATAACTGTTTCATATATCCAATAAAAGGAAGATATTCCATCAAGTAAAACAATGGTAGTGTTTCACCTTTCCTAATTTTTCCTATTTTTAGTGCCTTTATTATAGTATACTTTATAAATCTATTGATATATAAAGCCATGTGTTGAATTCATATCATTTCCACAAAATTTAAAATCCTTCATTTTCTTTTTCACTTTTATTCCTCTCCTGGTCACTATCCTAGGAACATTCCAAAGCACTGAAGTCCAGAATAATTTTGTTAGTATTGTTTAACTACTAATTGGTTGCATAGAGAAGAAGGAATTCTAAATTGCCTAGAATTGTCAGAGTTTTGCTAAATAAGATAGAATCCACTCTAGTTGTCTTTTAAAATAGCATATGGTTATAGATTCTTTAGAGGGCCTACAGATACAGACTCTAAAATGAGTTATCAAGAATAACTTGGAATGTCATACTTTGCTGCCAAGAAAGCAGCTACCTGTGACAGCTATTGAGTTAAGAAGCAATTGGCTTCAGAATCACTGGATCAAGAAACTGCCTGCTAAATTTGGAATCTGACTTTATACTTGCCTACTCCAGGACAGTAACACTTCTACTGTTTCACAGCAGTAAAATAATTTTTAGACCCTCGCCTCTCCCCACATGAGTCAGTTCCAAATCCAGGCATATATCAAAATAGCAGAATCTAAGTCACAGGAGAAATTCTAGCTACAAGAAGGCCTAAGAAATGTAGTTTTAAGCTTTCTGATCTCTGCAAGAAAGGGATTTGGGACTTAGGTTGAAGGGGGTTGGGGATACATATTGAAACACCCAACCAACAACAACATCCTCCCGAGCAGGGGACAGATAGACAGAACCTCATGTGGTTTCACAGATGATTACACAATAAAAATGAGAGTAGAAGTGTGGACAAATATATTTACTTTAAAAGGTGCCATCATTTGTAATGTTTTT
>SJYC01012939.1:0-12270 GCA_006408675.1 Madoqua kirkii | reverse complement strand
CATTAATAATTGTAAAAAAATGATCACTGATTCCTTAGAGCCACAGAAAATTTTAAAAATTAAATCTTCAATTTATATACATTCTTACTGCATAAGTATGTTTAGTTTACCAGCAAAAGTATGATTCATTAAAGTGCAAAATATACTGCATTTGTTAAATTCTGCAGTTTAGACGGGAATTCCCTGGTGGTCCAATGGCTAAGACACTGACCTCCCAATACAGAGGGCACAAGTCCAGGTTCTAGTTCCAGTAGACAAGAGTGATATAAAATTTCCAGCTGAACATGAAAGTTACAAAAGGCACAAATATATGAGGTTGGTATCGAGAAACTATGATATTTAGATTCCAGCAGATATGTTAAAAGTTATATTAATTTTAAAATGTCAATATCTGCAATATGTTAGAAATTGCAGCCTTTGGAACTATTTAAAGTTCTGATAAAACTTTTTGAATGCCAACTTTGAAATGTGTGAATGGGTATATGGTTTTCAAAATGCTTTTAGAATTTGCACTATGGTAATTTTACAGATTATCAAACAGGCTCCCTAGTCTGTACCCAAAAATGAATGCTTTCTTTCAACTACAGTCTCTTCAGATCATAAACATATAGCCCATAACTCTAAGATTATTTTATAGAATTATAGCTTCCAAGAAAAAAATGTTTGGAAATATTTCTGATTTAGAGAAATATTAAAATCTCTAAAAGTTTTAAAGACTAACAGCTTTTTAAAAATATTTTCATTCTGGTAAAAATGTACCAAAAATATAATTTTTAAATGCATCAAAACTATTTGAAGAGCTCCCTTGTTTGCTAATGTGATTTACAAAAACTTTACCAATGATGACCTAATTTGTGCTATGGGATCTATGCAAATTTAAAAGTATGTATGACAGTTTGGTTCATAAATACTTTATAGACTATTTTTAAGCCAAATTTTAATTATTTGGCTTTATGGATACTTGAAGTGGTTCTTGCTTTGCTTCCATCTTCAGTAGTGATAATTGAGTATTTAAGTGACTCTGTAATTTTCAAACCAATTACTAAGTAATCTTTAATATTTTAATTTGGTCATTAGCCACATGTCAAATTTTCTGAGGAAAGTACTTACCCTCTGTTACATTTTGCTATTTCATCAAAAAGAAGTTTCCACCGAGGACGTCCAATAAAAAGTCTTGAATTCAGTGCTTGATATTTTTCTCCAATTATCTTCTGCCAAAAAGAAAGCACTATGCTTTATATGACACAGAACTGGGCAAATAATTCATTTTTATAACATCATCTTTCCTGGTGCTGTGGCTTCCTACCAAATTGCTGTGACATAAAGAATATAAGTGTCAAATGGCAACCTATTAAGTATAATCATTTAGAAGCACCATTTCCTCCCTCTTTCCCTTTAAAATCCATTATCTTCTTGAATACCATTAGTACAAATGACTGACTTTCCTAGACTTCAGTTAGTTGCTTCATTTGCAGCATTAAAGAATGCATTCTAATTGCCTACTCTCAAAGAAGCCGCAACACATAAGCTTTGTTGAAGCATTTTTGTACTGCAAAGTTGTCATATTCAGCTCACTATATGAGTAAGATACAGCAAATTATCATCATAAATTTGCGGAAATGATCCTGAACATGACAGTCTAATATAGCAGAGCTCCAAATTTGGGATCTATCAAAAAACAACTTCTAATGGGCTGTTGTTTACAATTAACAAGAGCATTAGATCTGAATTGATGGTAAAGGGAGTCAAGTGAGAAAGAAAAGTGTCCAAGTCCCAGGGAGACAAACTGAGAACCAGATGTAATTTATGCTTTAGATCTTAATCACTGCAAAACCATGAGGCATAATGATACTGATTTACTTCGTGACAGTATAAGATGAAATGTTTTGACATACCAAGTAGGGTAGAAATCTGACTAAAAACATAGGCTTAGATTAGTTTTGAAGTAACAGACAAGCATTCATATTTTGCATTCAAAGAATTAAGAAAATATATGATGGAAAATACAATAATAAGTCTTGTGAAAGCATTCGTGCCCAGGTTAATATGGCTATACACCTCGCCAATGTTGTCTATATAGTGTTTCCTCATCTATTATATGGGGACAACAATATCATTTACCTCTTGAATCTGTTGGAATCACATGAGATAATGTGTATGAGATGCTCAATACAGCATCTAGCAGTGAAGTAAATAATGCATGATGGATGTTCAGTTTTCTAGCTTCCCTTGAAGAGAAACAAGCTTAATTGTGTATGACCTTATCTTCTCTTGCCACATAAAACCTCCCCTCGATGAACACAATCACAAGACTATTCACTTGTGTTCTCATCTCTAGGTGAGTTGACAGTGAAAAGGAGAGAGATGAGCTCAAAGGTCCACTTCAGTCCCAGGTGAGGACAGATGAAAGGCAGAAAATAGTTGACTTCAAGGATGAGCGATGAGCTTGCTGGATAGATTCCAAAAGTGGCTTTCCTCTGGGAATCATCTCTTCAAACCACCTGCAGAAATTTTCTTCCAGCACAGCCCCTACAGTAAATCCTCTGTTCTCAAGAGACTTGTTTAATTTACAATAACATCTAGTCACATACCTGTATCCCATCTGTCTGACTGAGGTACAGCTGAATGTTGACATAATCAGGTCTGTTCTCTTGCCAAAACTGAGAGGACATAAAAGTAAATAGACATTAAACTGTGTTCTGTATTCACAGACTCTCTCCTAACCTAACATATGTGATTCTTCAATCTGGTCTTACCACAGCCAACATCTATGAGCAAATGTGTATACATACACACATATACGTGCACCACAGACATGGCATTCTAACATTAATAACCTGTCCCTGGCAGATTTTATTAGTTATGATGAAGGACATGGATGGAATTAATTCTGCTGTCTTCATAGATCAAAATCAAATATGCTAAATACTATAGCAATATTCCTTTAAATCCTCTCACTTATTTTATTTGCTGAGTCTCTAAATTTTACTCAAGATTTCACTCAGAAGAGCATGATTTTCTTTACAAAAAAGTCAAAAGTGATACACAAAATGCATGTTAAGCATCAAAGAAACCCAAACAAATGAAAACATAAAGGTAGGAATGGAATCATTCCTACCTCCTTCCTATGCAGCACTGATTTCCCTTATATAAAAATGTATGAGACAGGGAGCGTATCTGCCAGAATACAAGCATCTGGGAAAGCTCTCAAACACTTTGATATCTTGAAAACTAAACGGACCAAGAAAAATATCTGAAAAAAAGTGAATTCAACAAAGTAGGTAAAACAGTTTTGACCCAGACGTTTCTTTCATCCAGAAGGCAAGATGAATCTGCTCATGACCCTGGCCTTGCTCTGGCTGAATTCTGACTTGTGAAAACTACATTAAAAAAATATTATTATTATTAGGGCCTCCTTTCATCACCTAAAAAAACAAAGAAATGCTAAAGAGAAGGAGAAAAAAATCAAAATCAGAAGAGAAGGAAGGAACACAACAACGATAGTACCTTCTGGAGAACAGAGATGAGAATCTGCTGTGTAGAATTTGAGGAAAGGCTTAGAAGAGACCAGTACTTTTGCAGCAGCCAAAAACTATTTCCTGAGCATCAGTGTGCATAGTAGGTTTGCTGGAGATGGTACAGTTTTGCTGGACCTTATTACAGCAAATGAATCAACTGATTCCAAGTACTCTTGCTGTTATTCATTGGAAAGACTATTGCTGAAGTTCCAATACTTTGGCCACCTGTGTGAAGAGGCAACTCAAAGGAAAAGACACTGATGCTGGGAAAGACTGAGGGCAAGAGGAGAAAAGGGCAAGAGAGGGTGAGATGGTTGGATGTCATCACTGACTTAACACGAATTTGAGCAAACTCCAGGAAATAGTGGAGGACAGAGGAGACGGGTGTGCTACCATCTGTGGGGTTGCAAAGAGTTGGACATGACTTAGTAACTCGACAACAACAATTGTTTCTATAGAGCGTTAAAATAATGATTTTTAAGGGATATACGGGGACTCAAATTCAAAGTTTAGGAATGCAAAAGAAGTTATTTTGCAAATACAGAGTGACTAAGTGAGGTTATAGTATCCCTCTGGCACCCTTTACAGTAGTAAGGGCACCTGGCAGGTGACTAAGAGACGTGTATCTATTGCCATCACTGTCTGACCTTGAAACTTCTAGAGAGGTACTCAACTTACATAGGCCCCAGTTTCTTCATTAGGACAATGACCTCATCTCACAGGTTTCCTCCAGAACTAAAACTACACATTCTCTGATAGGTGGCAATACTAAATTATAAAATCCCAATAAAAACCTATTTTACTTTGAAAGTGATAAGTGATGATTCTCAAAACCCATAATCTTAAAATATAATAATTATATTCCATGCCACAGATGCCACAAGTTATATCCAAACACTAAAGTCATTTTAAAGCCCTTTAGGAATTGAATCAGGGTGCAAGAATCTCAACTGTGAGGGAATGGAGGAATTTCCAAGTGCCTGTGATGGGCAGCCCTTCACAAAACACATGACTTGCATTGATTTTTGTCTTAAATGTCTCTCTTAGGGATGCTGCTCTTAGATCAAGCCAGTAGCTGCTGCATCAATCATGTGTTTGATGCCCACAGGCTCCAAAGAGAAGAATGCAGATTTAAATAACACATTTTAAATATCAATGTCTCCATTTTGGCTTATCCCTCATTGTAGACAAAAAATAGTATCTACTAAAACACACACACACACACACACACACATGCTGAATTTGGTAACTCATTTGCAAATGCAGAAAATAATAAAAGCCTCTTCTTTTTAACATCATCCTCAGAGGGTTGAAGGACCTGTGTTCATACCCATCCTCTTGACATGAAAAATCAAAACAGGAGTGCAGAGGTGTGTGTAGAAGAGAATCAACAGCACATTGTTTACACTAGTTTTAAGCATTTATATTATTTATTCCATGGATTCCTAAGGATTAAACATATCCACCAAAAAACTTGAGAAGGAATTTTAAGATTCAACTACTTTGAATATCCAGCCATTTATATATTTTTTATTTCCTTTATTCCTTTCTTGTTCTGCTACTTGCCCTATAAAGCATCTATTATTTATATGTGCTCTTGGATCCAATTATAAGTTCTGTATCTTTTCAAGAAAGAAAATTTTAATCTAGAAAAACTGGCAAAAGTAGAAATGGGAACTCCAACAAGAAATACAAGTGGTTGATAATAGCAAGAGAAGTTCAATCTCATTTGTTTCAAAGAAAAATACAGTGAGATCCTCTTGTTTAAGAAATGACTAGAAATGTAAAAGACTGGTAATATAACATTTGGAGTAAATTTCTCTTATATCCTTTGGTGGAAATGTAAATTGTTTTAGCATCTTTGGGGGACATTTTGTCAGTACCTATTACAAATTTAAATTCATTCCTGAAGTCCTCACAGCCTCCAACTCAGGAAGTCCAGTTTTAGACATTAATCTAGAGAAAACACTCACTTGAAAGTGGTGATGATGCCCTTGAAAGATTCTCCTCTCTTAACCTTAAGTACAGAACTACTATCTCTTGGTTTCCTACCGCCTCACTGGCCGCTCTGATTAATCTCCTTTCCTGACTTATTACTCATTTTCTGCTCCTCTGGGAGCTGCAGTACCCCAAGAACTGTATTTTCACATATACTCTCAAGATAATCTAGAATCATATCGGTCTGCTCAAATCCTTTCAGTGGCTTCTCATCTCTCTGTTTTTTTTTCTCCTGATTTAGCAGGCCCTTGGTGAGTTCCAAGAATCTGCACTTTTTAAAAAAATTGTGGTAAAATACACATAGCATAAGATTGACCATTTTAGCTGTTTTTAAGTATACAGTTGATTAGCATTAAATATATTCGTATGGTTATGCAGCCATCATCACCAATCCATTTCCAGAATGTTTTCATCTTCCCAAAATGAAACTCTATACCCATTAAACAGTAACTCCTCATTTGCCCTCTGGGAAACCTCTGGCAACCACCATTCTATTGTTTGTCTCTATGAATTAGACTACTCCAGGTCCCTTATATAAAAGGAATCACACAATATTTGCCCTTTTGTGTCTGGTACACACACACACACACACACACACATGCTGAATTTGGTAACTCATTTGCAAATGCAGAAAATAATAAAAGCCTCTTCTTTTTAACATCATCCTCAGAGGGTTGAAGGACCTGTGTTCATACCCATCCTCTTGACATGAAAAATCAAAACAGGAGTGCAGAGGTGTGTGTAGAAGAGAATCAACAGCACATTGTTTACACTAGTTTTAAGCATTTATATTATTTATTCCATGGATTCCTAAGGATTAAACATATCCACCAAAAAACTTGAGAAGGAATTTTAAGATTCAACTACTTTGAATATCCAGCCATTTATATATTTTTTATTTCCTTTATTCCTTTCTTGTTCTGCTACTTGCCCTATAAAGCATCTATTATTTATATGTGCTCTTGGATCCAATTATAAGTTCTGTATCTTTTCAAGAAAGAAAATTTTAATCTAGAAAAACTGGCAAAAGTAGAAATGGGAACTCCAACAAGAAATACAAGTGGTTGATAATAGCAAGAGAAGTTCAATCTCATTTGTTTCAAAGAAAAATACAGTGAGATCCTCTTGTTTAAGAAATGACTAGAAATGTAAAAGACTGGTAATATAACATTTGGAGTAAATTTCTCTTATATCCTTTGGTGGAAATGTAAATTGTTTTAGCATCTTTGGGGGACATTTTGTCAGTACCTATTACAAATTTAAATTCATTCCTGAAGTCCTCACAGCCTCCAACTCAGGAAGTCCAGTTTTAGCATTAATCTAGAGAAAACACTCACTTGAAAGTGGTGATGATGCCCTTGAAAGATTCTCCTCTCTTAACCTTAAGTACAGAACTACTATCTCTTGGTTTCCTACCGCCTCACTGGCCGCTCTGATTAATCTCCTTTCCTGACTTATTACTCATTTTCTGCTCCTCTGGGAGCTGCAGTACCCCAAGAACTGTATTTTCACATATACTCTCAAGATAATCTAGAATCATATCGGTCTGCTCAAATCCTTTCAGTGGCTTCTCATCTCTCTGTTTTTTTTTCTCCTGATTTAGCAGGCCCTTGGTGAGTTCCAAGAATCTGCACTTTTTAAAAAAATTGTGGTAAAATACACATAGCATAAGATTGACCATTTTAGCTGTTTTTAAGTATACAGTTGATTAGCATTAAATATATTCGTATGGTTATGCAGCCATCATCACCAATCCATTTCCAGAATGTTTTCATCTTCCCAAAATGAAACTCTATACCCATTAAACAGTAACTCCTCATTTGCCCTCTGGGAAACCTCTGGCAACCACCATTCTATTGTTTGTCTCTATGAATTAGACTACTCCAGGTCCCTTATATAAAAGGAATCACACAATATTTGCCCTTTTGTGTCTGGTTAGATAGAAACACACTTTAAAAAAGCAATTTGTGGAACAATACAAATAGTATGATAGAATTTTCAGAATGCTCATGAGTAACATCTGGTTATGTGGATTGGATGGAGATGTTGCTTCATGTAGATTACAAAAATCTGGAGCAACGATGCATATAGGTATTACCTGAATAACTTAAAAAATAGATAAATTAATAGAAAAGTAAAAGTTGCAGATAAGATAGATGAAAATGCCTGCTCTCATCTCTGGAAGGAATACAGCTTAGAATTTGGGATTTTTGAAATTCTGTATACTGGGCCAAAAGTTGGCTGATGATCCACTTGGCTGATGGCTGGATATTCAAAGTAGTTGAATCTTAAAACTCCTTCTCAAGTTGAAGTTAGAGATACGAACTATGAGAATAAGGCTGAAAAGTGTACCAGTAATTGTCTGCAGATGTTTTCTTCCATCTGTCCTCAGTCACAATCCTATTTGCATTCACATTTGCATAATGTTTTCAATATGCATGTATTACCAACCATATGCATTCATTTCCATGTTAAAACATGTCCTAGATATACAAATTTACAGATACCAATATCTGAAAAGATGTACACCAAATTATTAAAAGACTCTGTTTTTTTTAAGCTTAAGGGATATTTTTCCTCCTCACTACTCCTCTGCATATTATTCTATAGTGAGCAGCTATTACTTTTATAATTTGAAATAAAATGGCTACTTTTAAAATTTAAAAGACTGCAAAAGTAAAAAGAAACCTAATTTTACCTTGTTATACAACACACAGAGTAAGTCTGCAAACCAGCGGAAGGACTGGATATCTCTGCATACCCAAATAAAATACAATCTTCTAAGCTTGTATGGTTTCCAGTCATCCCTTTAAAAATGAAATAACACAGGACTGATTATGATGGTAAAAGAATTAAGAATCCCTATATCTTTGAAATTTTGCTTCTCATTAGTAAGTAATCTACAGAGAAAACAATCATCTATATTCTAGTATCTGATACACCACCTACTCTAACTCTCAAATTAATTTAAAATGCAATATACTGAGTCAGAGATATATATAATCCATGAATTAAAGTGTTCATGTTTGTGGATACTATATGCATATTATCCATTTCCACTTAGGAAGGCAATAAACTAAACTCTTGGATCAGCTCTGTATCTCAGGAAAAAAGTTTTCTTATTTCTCTGTTAACTCTATCACTCAGATGGGCGCCAATGGTCATCTTGCCCTGGGTTCCAGGCAAAATGAGCCAAAACCATTCTGGAAAGCTGGTTGTTTATCCCCTTCTTAATAATCATTAAAGAAAGAGATTTCACAACCACCTACTATGTAATGCATTCCAGCAATTCACAATTCCAAGTCTGGATTCCTCCTTATAATTATGAAGTAAGCTTGAGGTTAACAAAATATTATTCCTTGTTTAAACTTTAGGTGTCCAAATAACTTGCAATATGTTTTCAGAAACAACTAATTTCTGGCTTGGAATATAGTTATTTTTTTAAGAACTTCCCCAAAGTCCCAAATTTATATCAAGGTTTTAAAATCAAAATATCACTCAAACACATCACTTCAAATTATTATTTCTTTTTTTGTACTTCATAAAATGGACTTTTAATGAAAATTGTGTTTTCTTGAAAAGTGAATAGAATAGATTTTGTTTGTGGTTTCATGAGAATCCCTGTCAATTAATTTTTGCTTGTAAACCAAAACTAAAATAACTGAATAAGTATATCCTGCTTAAGCAATCTTACTTCTGAAATTTCAATTCTTCAGTCTGTTATAAATCTGCTGAGTAACAGACCCAGGAATGATGTGCTCATTTGTCATCTCCTCAGAGAGGATTTCCTGACGATACCTCTACAATAACCCTGACCCTTTATTTCTATATCCCATTAATCTTTCTTCTCTTCACCACACTTCTAATATTTTCTGAAATGATGTTATTTGTGAAATTTTCACTGGTTTATATTTTGCCTACCCTATTTGAAAGTAAACTTTTCAAGGGCAGAGACACTACTCAGTCATTGCTACATTACCAGTAACTATAAGATCAATTGCACATAAATGGTCAAAAATATTTGTTGACTAAATAAATTAGTAATGCCACTTACTCCTGATGAGAAAGCAGAGAAATAGGGGCCAGTGGGATTACTTTAATAGAGGAAAAGGACAGAGTAAGGTATAATTGTGATGTTATTTTACGAGAACATGCTGAAAACTGTAGACCACGTATTGAGAAGCACTCATTTATTCCCCTTATCAATCGGTAAATAGAATGTTTTGAACAAGTAGAACAATTCTGTAAGGAATTACTTCTTACTAAAAGAGATGTCTGAAACAGACAATTCTCTATGTGGATTAATATAATGGATCAAAATGACATACAGCAGAGTGTTGAGGATTGATGCAAATGGAGTGACTCCAATGCCTCCAGCCCGCAGAGGCTAACCTCATAGTTCAGTGATTCTTCAAATGGACTTCCAAAGGGACCATCAATATATAGCCTGTGGAAAAGGCAGACAAGGGTGGAAAAAAATGAAAATGAGTTAAATTAAGTTTCTATAATATGTGGCAAGTATGCTAAATCTAGCGTTTAAGCTTTGTGATAGCCCAGGCCTCATTTCATTGTTTCCCATAGTGATAAGTCTAAAGGAACAAAAAGTGTTGTTTATGAATTACCAATGTAAAAACAAGTACACCGGTTTCAAAGCATTCCTATTTTGAGGGAAATATTACTTAAGGTGAAGGGAAATGTAGATAGGACCGTGATGGTGAGCCAAGGACTAGTTAAAGCTTTGATTTATTTTATTACTATATACTGGACTAAATTAAAATACCTTGTTTTATTGTGTCTAAATTCAATAATTCTATTCTCCATGATAAAGTCAATAGCAAAAATATTTCTTGAAACCTTTACCATGTAAACAGAAAAGAAGCTGACCTTGTTCCTCTTCTTACCCTGGCTAGGTTTATTAGTATAAAGCCTACAACAATCTCAAAGGAACCTCTCATTACTTTGTATATTCAAATACATGTGTGTGTGTGTGTGTGTGTGTGTGTGTGTATGCACGTGTATATGTCTATGTGTATGAAATCCTGCTTAACTACAATGAAACTTGTTAATTACTAACTCAGTATTCATCTTTCCATTCTTTCTTATTTTTTAAGTTGACATATATTTGATTTACAGTGTTCTGTTAGTTTGTGTGTTTGTGTGTATAGCAGTGATTCAGTTATACATATACACATATCTATGCTTTTTCAGATTATTCCCCTTTATAGGTTATTGTAGAATACTGCTTAGAGTTCCCTGAGCTATATAGTGTAGGTCCTTGTTGGTTATCTATTTTATATACAGTAGTGTGTATGTATTATTCTAAATTCCTAATTTGTACCTCCTCCCCCATCTTTGGTAATCATAAATTTGTTTTTTATGTCTGTGAGTCTATTTCTGTTTTGTAAATAAGTTCATTTATATCATTTTTTTAGATTCCAAATATAAGCATTATTATATAATATTTGTCTTTCTCATTTTGCTTTAGCACGATAATCTCTAGGTCCATACACATGGCTGTAAGTGGCATGATTTCATTCTTTTATGGCTGAGTAACATTCCATTGTATATGTATACATGTAATTATATAAAATATTACATACATATATACCACATCTTTTTTATCCATTTATCTATTGATGAGCATTTAGGTGTTATTATTGCTTAGTAACAAAACAGTAATGTTATTCAGGGAAATAAAGTACTTAGCTAAAATATTACACATCCAAGGCTGACTTGCATCAGTTTTGCCTGCATGACTATGTTCAGCCTAATGTGATTTAAATGGAAGTGCAATTAGAAAATCCGCAGCACTGTTTACAGTAGCCAAGTCATGGAAGCAATCTAAATGTCTACTGACAGAGGAATGGATAAAGAAGATATAGCACATACATACAATGGAATATTACCCAGCCAATAAAAATAATGAAATGCCATTTGCAGCAACATAGTATTCTTGCCTAGAGAATCCTGTGGACAGAGGAGCCTGGTGGGCTGCTGTCCACAAGGTCGCATGGAGTCAGACCCCACTGAAGCGACTTAGCGTGCATGCATGCATTGGAGAAGGAAATGGCAAACCCACTCCAGTGTTCTTGCCTGGAGAATCCCAGAAATGAAGGAGCCTGGTGGGCTGCTGCCTATGGGGTCGCACAGAGTCGGACACGACTGGAGCGATTTAGCAGCAGTAGCAGATGGACCTAGAGATTGTCATACTGTGTGAATTAAGTCAGACAGAGAAGGAAAAATATTGTATAACATCCCTAACATGTGGAATCTAAAAAGAAATGATACAAATGAACTTATTTATAACAGACTTAAAGAATGAGCTTATGGTTGCCAGGGGGAAGAACAGGGGAAAGGAATAGTTAGGGAGTTTAAAAACAATATGTGCACATTGCTATATTTAAAATGGGTAACCAACAAGGCCTACTGTGCGGCACAGTGAACTCTGCTCATGTTATGTGGCAGCCTGGATGGGAGGGGGCTTTGAGAGACAGCGGATACATCTACAGGCATGGCTGAGTTTCTTTGCTCTCCACCTGAAACTATCACAAGATTCTTAAACAACTATACTCTGATAAAAAATTTTAAAAATACCAATCACTCCATCCCTCCTTTTTTTCTCCTATTGAAATGTCTAGGTGGCAATTTCATTTTCAATAAAATAACTGCTGTGTTCCTTGATGAAAGTATAACCTTGTAACTAAGACCTATAAACCAGTTAAGTAAAATTTCTATAAATGGATTTTAGTGTGAT
>SJYC01012938.1:0-13404 GCA_006408675.1 Madoqua kirkii | reverse complement strand
TTCCTATTTTGAGGGAAATATTACTTAAGGTGAAGGGAAATGTAGATAGGACCGTGATGGTGAGCCAAGGACTAGTTAAAGCTTTGATTTATTTTATTACTATATACTGGACTAAATTAAAATACCTTGTTTTATTGTGTCTAAATTCAATAATTCTATTCTCCATGATAAAGTCAATAGCAAAAATATTTCTTGAAACCTTTACCATGTAAACAGAAAAGAAGCTGACCTTGTTCCTCTTCTTACCCTGGCTAGGTTTATTAGTATAAAGCCTACAACAATCTCAAAGGAACCTCTCATTACTTTGTATATTCAAATACATGTGTGTGTGTGTGTGTGTGTGTGTGTGTGTGTGTATGCACGTGTATATGTCTATGTGTATGAAATCCTGCTTAACTACAATGAAACTTGTTAATTACTAACTCAGTATTCATCTTTCCATTCTTTCTTATTTTTTAAGTTGACATATATTTGATTTACAGTGTTCTGTTAGTTTGTGTGTTTGTGTGTATAGCAGTGATTCAGTTATACATATACACATATCTATGCTTTTTCAGATTATTCCCCTTTATAGGTTATTGTAGAATACTGCTTAGAGTTCCCTGAGCTATATAGTGTAGGTCCTTGTTGGTTATCTATTTTATATACAGTAGTGTGTATGTATTATTCTAAATTCCTAATTTGTACCTCCTCCCCCATCTTTGGTAATCATAAATTTGTTTTTTATGTCTGTGAGTCTATTTCTGTTTTGTAAATAAGTTCATTTATATCATTTTTTTAGATTCCAAATATAAGCATTATTATATAATATTTGTCTTTCTCATTTTGCTTTAGCACGATAATCTCTAGGTCCATACACATGGCTGTAAGTGGCATGATTTCATTCTTTTATGGCTGAGTAACATTCCATTGTATATGTATACATGTAATTATATAAAATATTACATACATATATACCACATCTTTTTTATCCATTTATCTATTGATGAGCATTTAGGTGTTATTATTGCTTAGTAACAAAACAGTAATGTTATTCAGGGAAATAAAGTACTTAGCTAAAATATTACACATCCAAGGCTGACTTGCATCAGTTTTGCCTGCATGACTATGTTCAGCCTAATGTGATTTAAATGGAAGTGCAATTAGAAAATCCGCAGCACTGTTTACAGTAGCCAAGTCATGGAAGCAATCTAAATGTCTACTGACAGAGGAATGGATAAAGAAGATATAGCACATACATACAATGGAATATTACCCAGCCAATAAAAATAATGAAATGCCATTTGCAGCAACATAGTATTCTTGCCTAGAGAATCCTGTGGACAGAGGAGCCTGGTGGGCTGCTGTCCACAAGGTCGCATGGAGTCAGACCCCACTGAAGCGACTTAGCGTGCATGCATGCATTGGAGAAGGAAATGGCAAACCCACTCCAGTGTTCTTGCCTGGAGAATCCCAGAAATGAAGGAGCCTGGTGGGCTGCTGCCTATGGGGTCGCACAGAGTCGGACACGACTGGAGCGATTTAGCAGCAGTAGCAGATGGACCTAGAGATTGTCATACTGTGTGAATTAAGTCAGACAGAGAAGGAAAAATATTGTATAACATCCCTAACATGTGGAATCTAAAAAGAAATGATACAAATGAACTTATTTATAACAGACTTAAAGAATGAGCTTATGGTTGCCAGGGGGAAGAACAGGGGAAAGGAATAGTTAGGGAGTTTAAAAACAATATGTGCACATTGCTATATTTAAAATGGGTAACCAACAAGGCCCTACTGTGCGGCACAGTGAACTCTGCTCATGTTATGTGGCAGCCTGGATGGGAGGGGGCTTTGAGAGACAGCGGATACATCTACAGGCATGGCTGAGTTTCTTTGCTCTCCACCTGAAACTATCACAAGATTCTTAAACAACTATACTCTGATAAAAAATTTTAAAAATACCAATCACTCCATCCCTCCTTTTTTTCTCCTATTGAAATGTCTAGGTGGCAATTTCATTTTCAATAAAATAACTGCTGTGTTCCTTGATGAAAGTATAACCTTGTAACTAAGACCTATAAACCAGTTAAGTAAAATTTCTATAAATGGATTTTAGTGTGATAATAAAAAGAGGTATCTGCAGATGCAAAACAAAGAAAAATTGCAAGCCTCCTTGGTTGTCTCGGTTGAAAGTTGCGTCTCTTTATCCCTGTCCCCTTCTTTCCTCCTTCTTGATACCGGAATACGTGTTGACTTGATGGCCTAAACACTTATCTTTGATGACTGTAAAATTGCCATACCCTCTATGGACTGCTTAGTTCTAGATACCTTTATGTTTAAAAAGCCACATATATATATATAAAACACTGCCATTTTAAAGCTTCTTTCTTATTAAAAATAACTTTCTTAAAAAATATAATTGTCCAAAAAAGCAAATTTGTGTAGTCAGTCTAATGATATAAATATCTTTATTGTTAATATTGTTAATCTCTCTCATTACTGTAGGGGGTTTCAGCCAAGAACCTAGAAAGGTAAAGAAAAATTATTTTTCATTCTCAACACTTTTTAAAAGGTATAACAAAGGACATTTTATTTGACTAACAAAGAACTGAGTAAGGAATCATGAAGTTACATCTTTCCAACTTATCTGCTTCCCAGCCCACAAACATACCCTCCCCACACCCTAAACAACTACTCTCTGATATTCTGAAATAACTTTGGGCAAGAAGACAAGAACGTGGGGTTCTAGTCATTCCCTAGTATTGGGATCACAGGCAAGTTACTTATCCCAACTCTGATTTTCTTCATCCAAAAAAAACAAACCAGTACCAATTAGATGCAACACAGAAATAGCCTACTAAGAATTGTACAGGGCTGCAAATATCAGACATGCTTTAATTTAATGGCATCAGCAAGTGCCTCCAGAGTACCATCAAGTCCTAGGAGAGTCCAGCATCAACACAAGAAATGAACTAAGTTTAGTGTGAGATGAGAGATGCATGTAGGAACTTGATCTGAAGGAGATTAAATAAATAGAGGGAAATTAATGTGCTCTTATGTAATTCAACATATAATAATGGAAGGTTTACTCTGAGTAAGACACAATACTATCTGCTGCAGCAAAAAAAGAAATTAAAAAAAAAGGAGAAAAAACAGAAAGAATTTAGGAACTGAGTAATCGTAACTTCAGTCTTTAAGAAGGTATAAAGAGGGAAGTGGTTAAGACAAAAACATACGCAAGTATGAAATACAGCACAATTTTAGAAGCGTGTTATATAGCCATATTGCATACATTCAATGCTTTGTACTTTTCACATATAATGCTATACCTGTAACATTTTATGATGTGAGTAGAGTATTATTATCTCCATTCAATAAATGAGGCACTGGAGACCACAGGAGGCCATGACCAGTCTGAAGTTTCATGCCTCCTAGATGGAATATTGGGGTGGAGAAGGGGGATAGGGTGTGAGGAAGATGAAAAAGTAAAGAAAGATGGACCATATCTAGTTTGTAAAGAAAACCTATAGGTTGTGCAACTCAGACCTAAATACAACTATCTGCTTGGAAATAAGAGGTGCTTCAGTGACAGTCATGGGTTATACGTGAGAGTTTTCTGGAACTAACCCTGGCTGTGTCCAAGGAGAAACGGAGGCGTACCACTGTCACCCAGCTGCTTTGTTTGAGCAGCCTGTGCTCCAGCAGGCAGGGGATAAATGTGAAACAACACACAGACACTCTCTCAGTGAGTGTGTGAAGCAAAAGGTGTTGCCCAGCATCCAATTCTCCAAGAATCAAGCCATTAGCCACTGCAATTGTTACGATGGTACACCCTGAAAGGAGCTCGGAGTCAAGAAAAGATGAAGCGCACTGTGCTCTGGGGAAACAGGCAAAAAAAAAAAAATCCGTCATATATAGGTAGAAATATTTCAGGAGAAATTTTTATGAACCCGGATTCTTGCATCTTCCTACACTAGAAACAAGCACTAAAATCATTCATTGGTGTATCTGTTCCTCAGGCTTAATGGCAAGCTTCTACTGAGATGTGTGCTCAATTATACCGACCTCTTCATCAAAATGACATGTATGCTGGCCTCCACCGCTAGGTCTTTGAAAGCTGCCTTAAAGGCTGTTTGCTAGGCTACTTTCCTCACTAAGGTACTGAATTAACTCAATGCCCAGCTCTTATGTTGTACGATTTTTTTTCCCCCCAGTTGACACCAGTTTTGCAGGAATATGAAAAGGAGGGTTTTTCTCAGCAAAAGTGATCTGGGGTAGGATTTTGGAATTGTTCAGGGGTGTTTAAGCTTTATAGCCATGCACTTAAAAGTTAAAAAAAAAAACTATTATTATGGAAATTCCAGCAAGGGATGAGGATGGAGGTGGGGAGGTTGAAGAGTTTTGTTTTTATGATTCTGAAATGCGCGTTCCCCAGTTTCTCTGTGAACATAAAATTACTGTTTAATTGCACATTTGAAATGTGCAAGTTTCTTAGTAACTAAAATTTCACATTAGAGAACAGGTTGAATATTGAAAATATATTCAATAAAGATATTTATATGATGTGCTAGCCTAAAACATAAAAGACCTTGTGACTATTAGCTGTGCCCAAAGAAAGAGAAGGCTGAAAGGACAGTATAATAAGGGTAAAAGTAAATATATGTTTTTTCTTAATAGGCATTAGGTAGATAACACTGAACAACTTTATGGCACCTTGAAGATTATGAAACACATCTCTATCAAGCTTTGGTTTGATCTCAGATCAATCCTGAGTTTGGCAAAAATGGGCATTCCTCCATATATTCTCTTTCGACTGTTGTCAAATGAAACGTTATTTTTTAAATGAAATTTGAGAGTATAACAAGCCTCTGGGACAGTGAGGTTTCTTTAAGAGAAGAGCTATCTTTGAAGTCACCCTGAGTATTTAATTTATATGCAGAGTACATCAGGAGTTATGCTGGGCTGGAAGAAACATAAGCTGGAATCAAGATTGCCGGGAAAAATATCAATAACCTCAGATATGCAGATGACACCACCCTTATGGCAGAAAGTGAAGAGGAACTAAAAAGCCTCTTGATGAAAGTGAAAGAAGAGAGTGCAAAAGTTGGCTTAAAGCTCAACATTCAGAAAACTAAGATCATGGCATCCGGTCCCATCACTTCATGGGAAATAGACGGGGAAACAGTGTCAGACTTTTATTTTTGGGTGCTCCAAAATCAATGCAGATGGTGATTGTAGCCATGAAATTAAAAGATGCTTACTCCTTGGAAGGAAAGTTATGACCAACCTAGGTAGCATATTCAAAAGCAGAGACATTACTTTGCCAACAAAGGTCTGTCTAATCAAGGCTATGGTTTTTCCAGTGGTCAGATATGGTTGTGAGAGTTGGACTGTGAAGAAAGCTGAGCATCGAAGAATTGATGCTTTTGAACTGTGGTGTTGGAGAAGACTCTAGAGAGTTCCTTAGACTGAAAGGAGATCCAACCAGTCCATCCTAAAGGAGACCAGCCCTGGGTGTTCACTGGAAGGACTGATGCTGAAGCTGAAACTCCAATCCTTTGGACACCTCATGCGAAGAGCTGACTCATTGGAAAAGACCCTGATGCTGAGAGGCATTGGGGTAGGAGGAGAAGGGGATGACAGAAGATGAGATGGCTGGATGGCATCATCAACTTGATGGACATGAGTTTGGGTAAACTCCGGGATTTGGTGATGGATAGGGAGGCCTGGGGTGCTTGATTCATGGGGTCGCAAAGAGTCAGACATGACTGAGCAACTGAACTGAACTGAACTGAACTGATCTTCGAAGTAAATTATACATCCCAAGGCTTATTCTTCTAACCAAAATACATGTATAGGCCTGATCTTTCTGCTTATGTAAAGATACTGCAGTGTAAAACCAACAGCCTTTTCCTTGACTTTTCTGACATCAGTAAAGCTATGTAACTGGCACAGTGCTGCCTGCCTTAGATCAATTATTTGTGATTATTAAAGAGGAGTTAAATGGTATTATTCTGCTTCACTGAGTAGGAAGCTGAGGTTCTAGAAGTTTAAATATTTCCTCAAGGGCATACACTTAATAAGCAGTTTACATCTACCACCAGAATAAACTCCATTCTCTGTTTATGAAATCCAACAAACCAAGCTATTTTCCTAAAAGAGACTATTCTAATTCTTTCAACCGGATAAACAATCAACTGAACCTGTTTCTATCGAATATTAGCTCTCTTTATGCCTGAGAACATTTTTACCTTAAAGTCTACTATATCTGAAACATCATTTCTTTGTTTAGAATGTCTCTGCTGTATTCTTCACCTTCTTCAGCTTTTCAGCCTGTCTTTATCTTCATATTGAGTGGAGCTCTTGCAAACAGCTTATCGGCCCCTTTCATTTTCTCATTTCAGTCTGACAGTCTCTCTCTTTGAACTGCTGAATTTGGTTCAGTGATGTTGAATTACCCGCCACACTACCCCCTTGAACTGTTTGTCTAACTTTTGGTTTCTTCTCCTTTTCTTTCTTTTCTTGATTACTTTTATGTTAAGAGTTGGCCTCTGCTTTTACTTTTCTATAAGTAAATAATGACTTTTCCTAGAGTGAATTTATTTTTTCTATGTTGCTTGGGATTTTTTGATAGCCCCAAATTTGAGCTAATGTTTCTTAAAATATTACATCTCCTTTCACTATCTCTTTTTTATCTTTTAAACTTCTAATGTCAAGTGAACTTCTCACTCCATCTCCCACATCTTAACCTTTCTTTCATATTCCCATATCTTTGTCTCTGTGTGCTGCATTCTGGATAATTATTTCAGTTCTATTCGCCAGTTCTCCATGGCTGTGATAAACTGCTCAAGTTTGTGATACTGTTATCTCTCACTTCTAGAAGTTCTATTGGCTCTTTTTCAAAAATGTCTTGAGAAATTTGATTGTCCTTTGTCTTAATCATTAGTTCATTTTATTTTTTATGGAGGAGAAAGAAAGAGTGGCTTTATTACTTTCCCAGACAAAGGGGGAACACAGTACTTTAGTGCAGGAAAAATTATGCCCCTCAATTATTCTTTGAATAGTTTTATTCTTTAGACATATTAAACATTTGCCTCATACTTTTTAAATATATAACTTTACTAACAAATACTCGTGGTGATTTGCTTCCACATTTTCTAAAAATATGAGCTCCTTGGTGTCTCATGCATAAGAATCCTTTGAGGATTAAAATGTATCAAAAACTTGCTTGGGATTTTTTGATAGCCCCAAATTTGAGCTAATGTTTCTTAAAATATTACATCTCCTTTCACTATCTCTTTTTTATCTTTTAAACTTCTAATGTCAAGTGAACTTCTCACTCCATCTCCCACATCTTAACCTTTCTTTCATATTCCCCATATCTTTGTCTCTGTGTGCTGCATTCTGGATAATTATTTCAGTTCTATTCGCCAGTTCTCCATGGCTGTGATAAACTGCTCAAGTTTGTGATACTGTTATCTCTCACTTCTAGAAGTTCTATTGGCTCTTTTTCAAAAATGTCTTGAGAAATTTGATTGTCCTTTGTCTTAATCATTAGTTCATTTTATTTTTTATGGAGGAGAAAGAAAGAGTGGCTTTATTACTTTCCCAGACAAAGGGGGAACACAGTACTTTAGTGCAGGAAAAATTATGCCCCTCAATTATTCTTTGAATACTTTTATTCTTTAGACATATTAAACATTTGCCTCGTACTTTTTAAATATATAACTTTACTAACAAATACTCGTGGTGATTTGCTTCCACATTTTCTAAAAATATGAGCTCCTTGGTGTCTCATGCATAAGAATCCTTTGAGGATTAAAATGTATCAAAAACACCAATACAGTATACTGACACATGTATGTGGAATTTAGAAAGATAGTAATGATGACCCTGTATGTGAGACAACAAAAGAGACACAGAGGTATAGAAAGGACTTTTGGCCTCTGAGGGAGAGGGAGAGGGTGTGATGATTTGGGAGAATGACATTGAAGCATGTATATTATCGTATAAGAAATGAAGCACCAGTCTATGTTCAATACAGGATACAGGATGCTTGGGGCTGGTGCACGGGATGATCCTGAGATGATATGGAGTGGGAGGTGGGAGGGGGCTTCGGCATTGGGAGATCGTGTACACCTGTGGCTGATTCATGTCAATGTATGGCAAAACCAATACAGTATTGTAACATAGAATAAAGTATTAAAAAAAATAAAATGCTATATATTTTAATAGATATAGAGTATAAAGACAACTATATCTTTGTCATGTGTTTACACCCCAAAGATGCAAATACAAGAGAATTATTAGATAAATGTTAAGGTGAATTGATTGATAAAAAAAATAAATAAAATGTATCCCCCTAAAAGAGGATTTTCATTTTCCTCTTCCAGACCACAAGAGGATGCCATGAATCTGGAATCAGTTTAAACTAAATTTTGTCTCTGTTTTCATTGGGCTATGCATGCACTATGAACTCACTGTTCTAACCCAAGTGAGATGGAGCTTGTGTTTATTAAGTGTCAAGGGAGATTTGTTTTCCAGTTCCTTTCAGAATCAAGGACAAAATAAGTCAATTGTCCTCACTACCTCCTTCTGCAGAGCCAACTATCTAATCTCTACTTATATTCAGTGAAGATGTTTTACTTGAGGAGTCTGGGCCATTTGCAGGAATCTCTGACCTGCCTTCCAAACCAATTCAGAACCCACACATTAGCTCTTGTCTACCACATGCATGGCCTAACCTTTGAGGGATAAGCTATGAGCTACAGCATTCACTTCACTTATTCATCTAGATAGGATATTCTTTGTGGCTTATGACCATAAGCAATTACTTTTATCTCCTACCATGGTGATGGACAGGGAGGCCTGGCGTGCTGTGATTCATGGGGTCACAAAGAGTCAGGCACAACTGAGCGACTGAACTGACTGATTGATATCAAACATGTATTAACATTATTAATGTGACGTGTGCTTAGATTTGTAGGCTTTCTATATACTGGTCAGATTATTATTGAGCATAAAGTATGTTACGTTTATTTTTTACTCTTAAATTCACACATACATATACATAAGGAGCCTCCCAGGTGGCGCTGGTGGTCTAGAACATGCCTGCCAACACAGGAGACATAAGAGACGTGGGTTGGATCCCTGGGTCACGAAGATCCCCTGGAGGAGGGCATGGCAACCCACTCCAGTGTTTTTGCCTGGAGAATGCCATGAACAGAAGAGTCTGGGAGGCTACACTCCATGAGGTTTCAAGAGTCGGACAGGCCTGAAGTGACTTGGCATGCGTGCATAGACATAAACATATAGCTGGATCCCTGCTGATAGACTTAGTTCTTGTAGAAAGTTAAGGAGAATTTTTTTTTTTTTTGCTCTTTGTTTTTTGTACTGGCTAATATAGCCTTGGTCCGCTAATATGTGACTTGAAATGCTTATTAATATGAGGAAATTAGTTTCAATAATATAAAATAAAAGCTACCAAACTCTCCAAACTGTCCACACATTAGGCAGTTACCTGGAAGCATGAATTATAAGCTGACAGTTCCCAGTGAATTTTCAAGTAAAGCACCTAACAAAATTTCACACCCCAGTCCAATGTATATTTAAACCCAGCTGCAAGCCATATTAAAATAAAATGACTTCTGAAAGCTTTTGGAAAGAAGACATTCAGTTAAAATCAACACTTTAAGATTGAATTTAGATCTTTAGACTTGAATACTATATCAGCCTTTCCAACAAAGAGTGCTATTTTAAAATTTATATTTAATATGAACTGTTATTTATTAAGATGATAGTGAATCTTTTTACTTTTCTGTCCACTTACATGCCTTTAGGCTCAAATATTTTGCAATTTCTTTTTCTCAAACGAATCATCCCATCCTTTTCTAGCTCTCCTCTTTTTTCCATATGGCAACTTTATCTTTCTGCTGAAAGCAGGTGTACAGCATGTCTTTACCTTAGTTGCTGGCTAATTTTAGTTTGAATAAACTTTTAAACCTCAAATTTATTTGTGCTGTATTTTGCTTTGCCACTTCTTTTCTATTAGTGTAGAAAGCTCAATCCAGTTAAGAAGTAGACCATGATTTCTATCATTATTATACATGTTGTCTTCACAGCCAAATAAAAAAAGTAGAACAGAAAATATGGGACAAATAATCATTATAAAATAATGCTATAAAATGTAATTCAAAGTAAATTAACTAAAATCTTAAGTTCAGTAAACTGTCAGGCTAGAATAAGACAATAAAATAGAATAATGGATCTTTCAAGAGATTCATCTAAAACATAAGGGTACAAAAAGTTGAAAGTTAAAGAATAAAGACATAAGAGGGAAATGTATTCAAAAGCAAAATATTTGTAATTAACATTTAGTTCAAATGAAACAGACTTTAAGGAAAAACATCATTGCAGATATGGTGTTAGTAATCACTGATAACTCAGCTGGGTGGAGAGGGCTTTCGCATTTCCTTTGCTGTCAAAGACAGGTGACCATGAGGAGAGAGGCTTCCTTTCCTCCTCTCTTGTTTTCTGTTCAGTAAGCAGAGCACTTCTCTCTTCCCTGGTCACAGCTATGATAAAATTTGATCTTGAAAGGAACGAAAAGCCCTTCATTAGCCTTTGACTAATACATGGTACTTTTCCATTAAAAGTGTGGTTCTTGGGCCAAAAGTATCAATTCTACATGAGAACTTGGTAGAAAGAGACTCAGATCCAACTTCAGACTTACTGAATCTGAATCTGTGTTTTATTAGGGCTCCTGGGTGGTTTGTAAGCACATTAATGTTTGAGATGCATTGCTTTTGTGCTTCCTTGGTGGCTCAGATGATAAAGAATCTGCCCACAATGCAGAAGACACGGGTTTGATCCCTGGGTTGGGAAGGGAATGGATACCCACTCCAATATTCTTGCCTGGAGAATTTCATAGACAGAGGAGCCTGAGGGGTCGCAAGAGTCAAACATGACCAAATGACTAAGCACACACAGTGCATCTTTCCAGAGAACTCCATTAATGTCGATAATAAACCGGGATTTCCCATCTAGTTTTCTTTTGTATTCTGTGAATCTTCTTTGAGACTTTGTAGAAAGTGATGAATTAGTTCTTTCAAGATCTGGAGAGTAATGTCTGCTATCTGAATGTGAATCTTCCCTAAAATTGAATGGTTAATAGAGAATGCAAATAAAATCCAACATAATTCACATTAGCATTAGCAGGAGCAGAGAATAACTGTTGTAGAAAAATGAACACTAAATACCAACAGAAAAAAATATGGATGAAAAGGAAGATAGGCAAGTAATGTTATATATATATCCCTGTAGACTCTGAAACCAAACCAAACCAAAACACTGAACATAGAACTATATTTAAAAATAAAATCCAAGAAAGAATTCAGAAATGTCATCAATAAAAGCTCAGCCTATAAAGTTAGACAGCCTTTGAGAATTCAGTGTAATATCATCATATTTTGTGAGTATATGGATTTTAATGTCTGGCTCATCTTCCTCTGTCATTATTTTTCTCTTCCTTAGATGATTGTGGAATACAGAATCCCAAAATTTTGAATTTCAGTGGAGGACCCAATTTACAAGCTGCAACATTTTTCACACAGAAAAAAAAATCACTATCCCATAAGTTTCTATCTTTCTATCTTCTATGCTTACTCTTTGATTGTAGCAGCTTCCAATAAACAGGAGGAAAATTTTATTGGGTTGGCCAAAATGTTTGGGCTTTTCCATAAGCTGTTGCAGAAAAACCTGAACAGAATTTTGGCTTACTCAATATAAGTAGGATAAATAGGTATAACAAACTACTGCACATGAAAGTGCTCTGAAAACAAGAAAACACCACAAAAAAACCGTATTTTTATAAATACAGCTAGCCTTATTGTCTAGGAATCAGCATGTTTCCTCCTTGGGATTTACTACCAACTCAAAAACTCAAGAAAACCAGAATGTTGTGTTAAAACAGTTTAGCTCAGTTGTTATCTCCAGTTGCTGGTGTACAATAGGCACCAAAAATTTTTGGTTGAAAGAAGTACTGAAAGAATAAAATATGCTCCACATATTTTATGCTCCTTTAACTTTGGAGACTTAATACACTTGCGACCTCATTCACAAGAAGGGAGAATGCTCACCACAGGGTAAAATTCTCTGTTCTCAAAACTTTCACAGCAATTTTCTTTCAGCAAAAAGAAAGAGATTTCAACAGCAAAAATTAGTCTTTCTGCGTAGGAGGGAAAATGCAGCTTAAAAGACTTATTTGAAAAAACTTAAGGAAGTGAATAAAACTTATTTAATATATAGCAATATAGTAAATTAGAATGTAGGCTCTAAATCAAGTTTAAATCATAGCTACACCAGCTAGTAGCTGCACCTATCAATTGGTAACTCAATTACACTCTTTGTAAACAAAAGGTGATATGAATAATACATACTTCACTGATTATTTTAAGGCTTAGATAGGGTAATTCAGGTAAGGTAAAGACCATTGCTTGTCTGCTCTTTATCCATTTTCCTGTCTTCATTCCCAATTAGTGGTGGTGTTATGGTAATGTATCCACTTAAGACAAAAATGACTATATTAATAATTATCACCTTTTCTTACAAAGACATAACACCCACTTTAGGCTAATAAGATGTAAGATGTTTGAGGCCAGGGTCCTGAGAAGTTCCTTGGAAAGGAGGACACTGACTCAACTTGCATGTATCTTTCATGCTTGTCTTTCTCTGTCTGGAAAGAGAATATGATGGTGGAAGCTGAATGAAGCATCTTACAATCAAGAGAAGGAAAGGGGACAGGAGCTGCGGTCACCTGAGATGTAATATGCTGACTGTGAATCAATATAAGCCACCACATATCTTTTATTCTCAATTTTTTTGTTTCTTTTCTGGCCTCACTGCCCAGCTTCTGGAATTTTAGTTCCTCAACCAGGGACTGAAACTGGGCCCTCAGCAGCAAGAATGTGGAGTCCTAACCATTGGACCATGAGGGATTTCCCTAAGCCACCAGTTATCTTGGTTCATGTTGTCACATGAGAAAAATAAGCCCCCATCATTTTAGCTATATTTTTGTTTTATGTAGTTGAATGTAAATATACTTCACAAAAGTTTTAACATGGTGCCTGGACATAGTAAGCATGTGATAAATATTAGATATTATCATTAATAATAAAAATCTATAATTTATATCCATTTAATGCTGATGCAAATGTACATTTTGGAGAATAATTTTCCTTTTTATCTTCATCTGATTAGCTTTTACTTTAAAAGTCATTCTAATTTAGAAAAAGTCAATAACTGAGACCCTTACCTCTTGAAACCTAAAATAAGGTATCATAATAATAGACACTCCTCTTTGAACATTTTTTTTCCAGGCCAGAATATTGTAGTATCCCCTTCTTCAGGGGATCTTCCCAACCC
>SJYC01012937.1:0-15080 GCA_006408675.1 Madoqua kirkii | reverse complement strand
ATAAAAATCTATAATTTATATCCATTTAATGCTGATGCAAATGTACATTTTGGAGAATAATTTTCCTTTTTATCTTCATCTGATTAGCTTTTACTTTAAAAGTCATTCTAATTTAGAAAAAGTCAATAACTGAGACCCTTACCTCTTGAAACCTAAAATAAGGTATCATAATAATAGACACTCCTCTTTGAACATTTTTTTTCCAGGCCAGAATATTGTAGTATCCCCTTCTTCAGGGGATCTTCCCAACCCAAGGATCGAATCCAGGTCTCCCACATTGCAGGCAGTTTCTTTCCAGCTTAGCCACAAGAGAAGCCCAAGAATACTGGAGTGGGTAGCCTATCCCTTCTCTAGTGGATCTTCCTGACCCAGGAATTGAACCAGAGTCTCCTGTATTTCAGTCAGATTCTTTACCAACTGAGCTATGAGGGAAGCCCTTACTTTAATTCAGGGACTATCTAAATGTTTTATATATACCTTCACTCCTAATCCAACTTTCCATCACAACTTTCACAGGAAGGTATAATCTCCCTTTCACTAGAGAGGGAACCAAAACTCAAAAATCTTGAGCAATTTCCTCAAGGCCACACATCTATTAAAAAGAAAGATTGTCACTCAATCTCACTCCTGAGCATATATTTGGAAAAAGACAATCTGAAAGGATACACGCCCCCCAGTGTTCATTCATTCTTCACAATAGCCAAGACATGGAAGCAACCTAAATGTCCATCAACAGAGGAATGGATAAAGAATATGTGGTACATGTATAAAATGGAATACTACTCAGCCTTTAAAAAGAAACTAAATAATGCCATTTGTAGCAACATGAATGAACCTAGAGACTGTCATACTGTATGAAATAAGTCAGACAGAGAAAGAGAAATATCATATGACATCCCATATATGTGGAATCTAAGAAAGAAACGATTCAAATGAACTTATTTATAAAACAGAAACAGAATCAAGACTTAGAGAAAGAACATATGGTTGCTGAGGCTCAGGGATAATTAGGGAGTTTGGGATGGACATGTACACATTGCTATATTTAAAATAAATAACCAACAAGGACACACTTGTAGCACTGAGAACTCTACTCAATGTTATGTGGTAGTCTGGATGTGAGGGGAGTTTGTAGATGTACAGCTGCGCCCCTTTGTTGGCCACCCGAAACTCTCATAGCACTATTAATCTGCTATACTCTAGCATTGAATAATAAATGCCAATTAGAAGTTCAAAATATTATCTATCAATATTTTTCTTAATAACATTTTTAAACAAAAAAAGGAATAAAAAGTATTATTAAATGTCTGGTTAGACTGACTCCAAAGCTCATCTTCTTAATGACTGCATATTAATGATTACAATCAATTTTAAATTATTTTGATTAGAGATAAGACATAAAGGGTTAGTCGCTTGGTCATGTTTGATTCTTTGAGAGCCCCTGGACTATGGCCCACCAGGCTCCTCAGTCCATGGAATTCTCCAGGCAAGTATATTGGATTGGGTTACCATTCCCTTCTCCAGGGAATCTTCCCGACCCACGAAACATAAAGGCAAAATAAAATATGAAAAGGGCACATTGTATCGAGAAACTTGTGAAAAATCCTGCTTTGCAGGATGGAAGAGTTTGGAGCCATCCCTCATATAATCATTTTTTTTTTCTGGAGAAATGATGAATGTGATTAACTATTTCCCTGAAGAGGACAGGTGTCATTTTTGAGGAAGTAATTCATTCCCAGGAAGTAATCGTATCAATAAAAACAACAAGAAGTGGGAGGGAGGGAGTTAAAAACTTTGAGAAAGTCCTTGAAATCTTTCTATCTTTCTCTAATGGTCCTCAAATGTTAGTTTGTATCAGAAATTTTTGAAGGGCTTGCTAAAATAGAGCGGTGGACTCCATGCCCAGATTTCCTGGGTCAATAGTCTGGGATGAAATCTGAGAACCAGTATTTCTAACAATAGCCCAGGTTACATTGATGGTGCTAGTAAAGCAAGGAAGAAGGATACAGAGTGAGCTGGTGCAGGTGGGAATTTTAAATATGGTGAGCTGGGCAGACCCTTAACATTTAAGTGAAGGCTTGGTAGGAGATGGTGGGTGCTGACCCACATTGTTTAGATATTAGGAACAGCTTAAGGAAGGAAATTTCATCAGTAGAGAGCTAAGAAATCTCTGTAATTAATGAGTGATGAATACTAATGCAATCTCATGCATAAATAAAAGTAACCTTTTTTAAAAAACTGCTTTGATTGATATCTGTTTCTTGGAGTTCTGAATTATACAAGCAAGGTTTTCCAAACAGAAAAATTAATTAATTTAGCAGCTCCAAGGAGAAAAACATTTGGCAAGGAATTCCCATAAAACAAGCAGATTATCAAAATTATATGACCATAAACATTAAGAATTGATTAATTTTTTAACTGCTTTTAAACTATTCATTTACACTGTAGGTTCCTAAGGAAAAAAGGAGAAGTGGACAGCAGAAGATGAGATTGTTAGATAGCATCACTGACTGAACCGACATGAATTTGCGCAAACTCCAGTTTGGGACAGGGAATGCTGGCGTGATGCAGTCCATGGAGTCATAACGAGTTGGACACAACTCAGAGACTGAACAACAACAAATAGGTCATAAACTGGTCCTGAAATCATGGTTTAACTCTGCCAATACTGTTGAGGAGCTACATATACATCACCTTATGCAAAAAGGGCTTCCCTGTTGGCTCAGATAGTAAAGAATCTGCCCACACTGCAGGAGACCCAGGTTCAATTCCTGGGTCGGGAAGATCCTTTGGAGAAGGAAATGGCAATCCACTCCAGTATTCTCGCTTGGAGAATCCCATGGACAAAGGAGCCTGGTGGGCTACAATCCTTGGAGTCGCAATGAGTGGGACACGACTGAGCAGCTGATACTTTTACTGTATGCAAAAGGGAGGCTGTTTCTATCCAAGGGTATTAAGGTGGGATTCTAAGATTTTTAACAAAGGAAGAACTTCAGGCCACTTTCTCTCTCACTGATAGATAATTTCTGTGTCAAACACAAATAGGCTTCCCAAGTGGCACAGTGATAAAGAATCCACCTGTGAATGCAGGAGATGCAGCAGAAAAGGGTTTGCTTCCTGTTCCGGGAAGATTCCATACGCTGTGAAGCAATCAGGCCCTGAGCCAGAGCACCGCAGCTCCGGAGCCCGGGCTCCAGGGCCCCTGCTTGGCAACGAGACAGTGTCACCGGGAGGAGCCAGCGCCCCGCAGTTAGAGCACAACCTCCACTCCTACAACTGGAGAACAGCCAGAGCAGCAAGGAAGGCCCAGCACAACCACAAACAAACGAACGCACAAATTACTAAAAACAAACAAAAACCTGAAAACAACTGAGGCCTGAGGAGATGCCTGACAGCTGAGAACGCAGAATGAGGCAGGATAAAGAAAGCAAAGAACTCTCACAGGCACGAGGAGGAGACTCCAGGATGCTTCATCTCCCAGAAAGTGTTTACTTCCTCAGCCTGTCCCAGGATTTCAGCTGCCTGACCTCCCAGCGACAGCTCATCTTGGCTCTGTCCTTGAACCAGTTCTGTAGTCTAGAGTGAGTTCCTCTCACTCAACACTGAGGCATCCTTATCCCCTGTTCACTCATTTTGCATGAAGAGAGTTCCTTGACTTATCAAATGTCTGAGTGGAAACTTTACAATTGCAGCAGTGCCTCAATTCGTGTAGAATTTTTTTTTTTTTGAGGTCCACATGTTTTTGCAGTCTTGATGGCAGCATTTTTAGTTGTGAATCCTTGCCCAGGGGCTGGGATCTACTATCTAGGGATAACTTGTGTCCAACAATGTGCTTACCTAGATTTGAAAATATTCAAGAATTAAGAATCCTTATTGCTGCATTCTAGAAATATCAATAACTCAGATATGCAGATGACACCACCCTTATGGCAGAAAGTGAAGAGGAACTAAAAAGTCTCTTGATGAAAGGGAAAGAGGAGAGTGCAAAAGTTGGCTTAAAGCTCAACATTCAGAAAACGAAGATCATGGCATCTGGTCTCATCACTTCATGGGAAATAGTTGGGGAAACAGTGGAAACAGTGTCAGACTTCATTTTTTTGGGCTCCAAAACCGCTACAGATGGTGACTACAGCCATGAAATTAAAAGATGCTTGGAAGGAAAGTTATGACCAATCTAGATAGCATATTCAAAAGCAGAGACATTACTTTCCCAACAAAGGTCCATCTAGTCAAGGCTATGGTTTTTTCAGTGGTCATGTATGGATGTGAGAGTTGGACTGTGAAGAAAGCTGAGCACAGGAGAACTGATGCTTTTGAACGGTGGTGTTGGAGAAGACTCTTGAGAGTCCCTTGGACTGCAAGGAGATCCAACCAGTCCATTCTAAAGGAGATCAGTCCTGGGTGATCTCAATGGACTCAATGGACTCAATGGACATGAGTTTGAGTGAACTCCGGAAATTGGTGATGGACACGGAGGCCTGGCGTGCTGTGATTCATTGGGTTGCAGAGTTAGACATGACTGAGTGACTGAACTGAACTGAACATTATAGCTAGAATATCACTTTTTTTTTTTTTACATCTCTTGCCATTCAGGTGTTGGAATATCAATTCTATATAAAAGAAAAAAAAAACCTAAGTTTAAGGATGAGAAAATGAAAGACAATAATCCTTTAATATTATGGATATTATGAAGAATATTATGAATAGGTGTGATGTGGTCTTCCTTTTTAATCATGCTATAAACATCACCCGGAACCAACATTGTTGGGCAAAGCACATCAGTCCTGGCAGGACCTAGACTGAAATGAAGACAATAAAGCAGACCATGGGGTAGAACCTCTTCCCTTTGCCCTGAGGTGAGGCATAGATTTGGGAAAAAGGAAAATAGAGCTGGGAATGAGGATAGTGATGGGAATTCACATTTGCAAAAGGTCAGGTATTTTATTCATTTTATTGAACAAAGTTTTACAAAGTAGAATTATACTAGGTGCTGTGCACTCCTCAAAGCAATATTAGAAGGAAGTACTTAAATATCTGTATCACTATCTCCATATAAATCTATCTATATATTAATAAACATCTACACATCTAACCCTGGTTCCTGACACAGAGCTCCTAAAACTCTTATACTTCTGGGTACCAGGAGAATCTTTTATCCTAGAACCTTGTCTTTAACTCTATTTCCTGACACAGGGCTCCAAAGACCTTTGTAATTTCCTCAATGATAGGTGCATCTGACACAGAGTTCCTATGTCCTGGCTCTATTTCCTGCTTCTAGGAATGTCTCTGGTTCTAAGGAGACAACTCTTGGTAGGCTCCAGAATGTGGCTGGTCACCAGAAATGCCAGGCCAGCATTAGAAACTTAAAACATTCAGCTGCACCCCGCTATTCTTTGAGAGAGGAGAGGAACTGGGAGTGAAGTTACTAGCTTATTGTGCCTCTGTGACAACACCTCCACAAAGAGGGCTTTGGAGAGTGCCCAGCTTGGTGAACACATCTCCATGCCAAAGGGGCATGCATCCCAACTCTGTGGGAGCAGAATCTCTATACTCAGGACGCTCTCAGACCTCACTCACTCGCTGCGTATCATCTGGCTTTTCTACCTGCTTTTTCATATCCTTTATTGCACAACAAATCCATACATCTTTCCCTGAGTTCTGTGAGCAAAGGACCCCCAAGGAGGGGGTCATGGGAATCCTGATTTACAGCTAATGTGGGCAGAAGATGTGAGTCACCTGGGGACTTATTACTTGTGACTGGCATTTGAAATGGTGATGAGCAATCTTACTGGACTGAGCCCTTAATCTGTGGGCTCTGCAACCAACTCTGGTTAGTGTCAGAAATGAATTGAATTGCTAGGCACCAGGCTGATATGGAAGAACTGGTTGGTATGGGAAAAAGTCCCACACATCTGGTGTCAGAAGTATTATGTGTGAGAGTAAAGGAGAACAGAGTTTTTCCTACAGTGACAGTATTGTATGAGAAAGAGAAGGGAAAAGTCATGCTCAGAGAGACCTGCCACTTGTCATTAGTCAAAGGGACAATAAGACAGAATTTGGTGCAACAGAAAAAGCTTGAATTCCTTCCCTGAAGTCCTTCTTCCCTCACCTCCCTCATCCTTTCCATCTCTTCCCACCTCTTCTTTGTATCCCAGTCTGCTGACCATGCCTGCTCAATTCTCAGACATCTATTGGCTTTTCTCCATTACTATATGACAGCATTGATCCTTTATCACCTCCCCACTGAATTTGAAATATCACCTCTCAATGAACCACCCACTTTCATGGTTCCACATGCCATTTTGCTCTTTGTTCAAGCCAAAAAGCCTCTTCATCTGGTTCCATAGCACTTGTCAAGATTTCACTCAAAGGGAAAATTAAACTTTACATGAATTATCTAGACAGGAAAGTACTTTATCTTCTCTTCTCTCATTGAATTTAGTGTACTTCTCTATCATTTATAGGATTTATCATATTGCTATCATTAATTTCTCCATTAAACTCTGATTCTGCTTTTCTCCCACTGGACTCCAGGTTCCTCAAAACTATTTACTACATCCTAATCACTTTTATGTTTTCAGTAATTCTAAGTGCTTCTGATGCACGTAATTTTTCAATAAATATTTGAAGAATGGAGACATGAACATATTTGAAGAATGGAGACTCAACTGCTGAATAAATGAGAGGCAGTATAACACAGTTAGTTATAATTTGGGGGGCAGACAGATCTGGGTTTGAGATCCAGCTTTGCTGTGTGACTTTGGGTAAATCACTTAATCCCTATAAATTTTAGTCCCTTAAGCTGTAAAATCTGTATAATTGGGGAAATGATCCTACTTACCTCATAGGGAGATAGTAAAGATTAAATGAAATAATGCATATAAAGCTCATAACACAATCCTGGCAAGCAGAAAGCATTAAATGTTATTATTTTTATTACAAATGAGCATAACTGAGTTCAGATGACAAAAATATTACAGACATGCAGACTGAACAAAAATTACTAAAGAGGGAGAGAGGGTCTCTGGAAGAAAGGAACTCAAAACTTTCTTTGGGGAGAAAAAGGAAGGCAACTTGGAGAATAGATGACAGCCAGATGACAAACCTGAAGCTCTGCCATTTAGCTACATTGCTCACATCACCATTTAAACCATTTATAAGCAGCCCATTGGAAACGACACTGGGTTAGAAGATTGCTTTCATTGTCCAAATAATCAAAGTTGTCCTTTGGTGGCAAACCATGCCAAAAAGAAAGAGCTTTGAATTTTGTCATAGATAATATTCCCCTCTCTAAGCACTTATGACATTAAGCAATCCAAAGAATTTGATAATTATGAGAACCAAATAGAGATATGCAACATTTAATTCCTATTTTTCACCATATATATATATATATATATATATATATGTATATGTATAATGATTAAACTTTCAGAGCCATTGAAATATATTTTGCTAGCCTAATTGTCAAAATGGCTGTGGGTCATTTAGGAATAAAATTCTGCCTAATGTCCTCAACCATTCTACATGCCCAGCTGCATTTGCAAGGCTAAGAATATTTATAGCTACCCTCTGTTCTAAATACATTATAAACCTAGATCCTTAAAGTTAATAACAGTGATGCCAGCTGAGAAATGAACAACCAAACTTAAGCTTCATTATCTTCATTTCTTTCCTCTAAGCTATGAATCAACATTTATTTTGTATTAAGTATGCATTCATTTCCTTCTTGTCACTCATCTATGTCTGACACATCTATCCTACTCTGAGAACTGTCATGGTGCAATGTCTTCCCTGACATTCTGAAGAGAATGGATGTGTCTACGTCTAGCTTTGGCAATGGGTCAAATTCAAGTTCATGAATGTAAGAATGTGATTAATTAGCAGTGTTATATTTTAGAACAATGGTCTCCAGCATCATCCTAGGTAATGTGTGTGTGGTTTTTTTTAGTTACTTTCCCTTAGAAAACACATGTACATACACATTTCAAGAACTAGTTAGTTCTCTCCATGATTTTTTTCTCCTAAATAAAGGACACCCTTTTCCATTTTTATTATTCATTAGGTGTCTCTTGATAAGATTATATATATATATATATATATATATATGTATATGTATAATGATTAAACTTTCAGAGCCATTGAAATATATTTTGCTAGCCTAATTGTCAAAATGGCTGTGGGTCATTTAGGAATAAAATTCTGCCTAATGTCCTCAACCATTCTACATGCCCAGCTGCATTTGCAAGGCTAAGAATATTTATAGCTACCCTCTGTTCTAAATACATTATAAACCTAGATCCTTAAAGTTAATAACAGTGATGCCAGCTGAGAAATGAACAATCAAACTTAAGCTTCATTATCTTCATTTCTTTCCTCTAAGCTATGAATCAACATTTATTTTGTATTAAGTATGCATTCATTTCCTTCTTGTCACTCATCTATGTCTGACACATCTATCCTACTCTGAGAACTGTCATGGTGCAATGTCTTCCCTGACATTCTGAAGAGAATGGATGTGTCTACGTCTAGCTTTGGCAATGGGTCAAATTCAAGTTCATGAATGTAAGAATGTGATTAATTAGCAGTGTTATATTTTAGAACAATGGTCTCCAGCATCATCCTAGGTAATGTGTGTGTGGTTTTTTTTAGTTACTTTCCCTTAGAAAACACATGTACATACACATTTCAAGAACTAGTTAGTTCTCTCCATGATTTTTTTCTCCTAAATAAAGGACACCCTTTTCCATTTTTATTATTCATTAGGTGTCTCTTGATAAGATGTTTAAAATACAGGGACACTGTACCCAAGCAAAGAATTGACTCATTGGAAAAGACTGATGCTGGGAGGGATGGGGGCAGGAGGAAAAGGAGACGACAGAGGATGAGATGGCTGGATGGCATCACCGACTGGATGAACGTGAATTTGAGTGAACTTTGGGAGATGGTGATGGACAGGGAGGCCTGGTGTGCTGTGATTCATGGGGTCGCAAAGAGTCAGACACAGTTGAGCGACTGAACTGAACTGATACACACTACAAACTATCCAAACTACATAGTCCCTTTATCAGTCTATATTAACCAATGCAAAGTGAGTCTCACTCAAAGTAGTCAGCTACATTAATCTCTGCAAATATATCTTTGTGACACCACGTAATATAAGGCAAGCAGATCACTTCTTAACCCATATTTTAGCTCTTAAAACGTACCTCTCACTAATAGAGTCTATGTTCAATGAGTCAGTAAAATAACCAAAAAAAATCATACTATAGATAGGTATACTTTACTGTGAATAAAAGCAAAAATACTAATGGTCTGATTAAACTTTCAGCATTTGAGAAATTTTTCTTTGACACAAAATTACAAACTCCTTGAGTTTAGTTATCTTCAATAATGAATAATGAGAGTATATTTGAGAGTGAGCATACATTAGAGAACAAATGACAGTATTAAAAACCATAAATAATGCAAAATTAGTTTAAATTAGAAATATCAATAACCTCAGATATGCAGATGACACCACCCTATGGCAGAAAGTGAAGAGGAACTAGAAAACGTCTTGATGAAAGGGAAAGAGGAGAGTGAAAAAGTTGGCTTAAAGCTCAACATTCAGAAAACTAAGATCATGGCATCTGGTCCCATCACTTCATGGGAAATAGACGGAGAAACAGTGGAAACAGTGTCAGACTTTATTTTGGGGGGCTCCAAAATCACTGCAGATGGTGATTGCAGCCATGAAATTAAAAGACACTTACTCCTTGGAAGAAAAGTTATGACCAAAAAGTAGAGATATTACTTTGGCAACAAAGGTCCATCTAGTCAAGGCTATGGTTTTTCCTGTGGTCATGTATGGATGTGAGAGTTGGACTGTGAAGAAAGCTGAGCACAGGAGAATTGATGCTTTTGAACTGTGGTGTTGGAGAAGACTCTTGAGAGTCCCTTGGACTGCAAGGAGATCCAACCAGTCCTCTCTAAAGGAGATCAGTCCTGGGTGTTCTTTGGAAGGAATGATGCTAAAGCTGAAACTCCAATACTTTGGCCACCTCATGCTAAGAGTTGACTCACTGGAAAAGACTCTGATGCTGGGAGGGATTGGGGGCAGGAGGAGAAGGGGACGACAAAAGATGAGATGGCTGGATGGCATCACGGACTCGATGGACATGAGTTTGAGTGAACTCCGGGAATTGGTGATGGACAAGGAGGCCTGGCATGCTGCGATTCATGGGGTCGCAAAGAATCAGACACGACTGACTGACTGAACTGAACTGAGAAATACACAGATTCCCTGCCCACTTGTATTTACCACAACTGTCTCATCTTCTACCCCAACATTCTTCTTACTTTTAAAAAAGTCTATATTAAATTTCTTTCAGTTTTGCTTCTGCTTTACATGTTGGTTTATTGGCCACAAGGCACGTAGGATCTTAGTTTCCCAACCAGGGATCAAACCTGCACCCCCTGCACTGGAAGGTGAATTCTTAACCAGTGGACCACCAGGGAAGTCCACACTCCAACCTTCTTTACATGGGTATTGTTCACATGTCCAGAGTTTTAGTTCCTATGCCCTTGTCTGGACCAACTCTACACTCCCTAGGACAGCACAAACTGAATCATATTGTTCCTTCTGTGTCCTCCAGGACCTGCTAGAATTCGGCCAAAGGAGACATTAAATCTAATCAGCTATGGGAAGATGAAAATGCTTAATATTCTGTAACTTAAAATGAATTATATTTAATACAGAATTTTTATTTAATTTAGGCATGGAAACCTTTAATTAGCATGTTTTCATTGATAATTCAGAAAACAGAAGCTCATAAAGACTTTATGTGTTCAGCTAAGCAGTATTTCAACTGGAATTCCATTATCTCCACTAGCTTTGTTTGTAGAGATGCTTTCTAAAGCCCACTTGACTTCGCATTCCAGGATGTCTGGCTCTAGGTGAACAATCACACCATCATGGTTATCTGGGTCATGAAGATTTTTTTTTTTTGTATAGTTCTTCCGTGTATTCTTGCCACCTCTTCTTAATATCCTTTGCTTTTATTAGGTCCATATCATTTCTGTCCTTTATTATGCCCATCTTTGTATGAAATGTTCCCTTGGGATCTCTGATTTTCTTGAAGAGATCTCTAGACTTTCCCATTCTATTGTTTTCCTCTATTTCTTTGCACCGATGGATGAGGAAGGCTTTCTTATCTTTCCTTGTTATTCTTTGGAACTCCACATTCAAATGGATATATCTTTCCTTGTCTACTTTGCCTTTTGCTTCTCTTCTTTTCTCAGCTGTTTGTAAGACCTCAGACAACCATTTTGCCTTTTTGCATTTCATTTTCTTGGGGATGGTCTTGATCCTTGACTTCTGTAAAATGTCATGAACCTCCTTCCATAGTTCTTCAGGCACTCTATCAGATCCAATCCCTTAAATCTATTTGTCACTTCCACTGTATAATACGAAGGGCTTTGATTTAGGTTATACCTAAATGGTCTACTGTTTTCCCTACTTTCTTCAATTTAAGTCTGAAATTGGCAATAAGGAATTCATGATCTGAGCCACAGTCAGCTCCTGGTCTTGCTTTTTCTGACTGTATAGTGCTTTTCCATCTTTGGCTGCAAAGAATATAATTAGTCTGATTTCGGTATTAACCATCTGGTGATGTCCATGTGAAAAGTCTTCTCTTGTGTTCTTGGAAGAGGGTGTTTGCTATGACGAGCGTGTTCTATTGGTAAAACTCTGTTAGCCTTTGACCTGCTTCATTTTGTATTCCAAGGATACAATTTCCTGTTACTCCAGGTATCTCTTGACTTCTTACTTTTGTATTCCAGTCCCCTACAATGAAAAGGACATCTTTTTTGGGTGTTAATTCTAGAAGGTCTTGTAGGTCTTCACAGAACCATTCAGCTTCAGCTTCTTCAGCATTACTGTTAGGGCATAGACTTGCATTACTGTGATATTGTTGGGAAGATCCCTGGGAGAAGGGAAAGACTACCATTCCAGTATTGTGGCCTAGAGAATTTCATGGGCTGTATAGTCCATTGGGTTGCAAAGAGTTGGGCACAAGTGAGTAAATTTCACTTTCACTGTGATATTGAATGGTTTGCCTTGGAAATGAACAGAGATCATCCTGTCATTTTTCAGATTGCATACAAGTACTGCATTTTGGACTCTTTTGTTGACTATGATGGCTACTTCACAAAGCTAGTGGAAGTGATGGAATTCCAGTGGAGCTATTTCAAATCCTTAAAGATGATACTATTAAAGTGCTGCACTCAATATGCCAACAAATCTGGAAGAATCAGCAGTGGCCATAGGACTGGAAAAGGGCAATTTTCATTCCAATCCCAAACAAAGGCAATGCCAAAGAATGCTCAAACTACTGCATAATTGCACTCATCTCACATGCTAGTAAAGTAATTCTCAAAATTCTCCAAGCCAGCCTTCAACAATACATGAACCATGAACTTCCAGATGGTCTAGCTGGATTTAGAAAAGGCAGAGGAACCAGAGATCAAATTGCCAACATCCATTGGATCATGGAAAAAGCAAGAGAGTTCCAGAAAAACATCTATTTCTGCTTTATTGACTATGCCAAAGCCTTTGACTGTGTGGATCAAAATGAACTGTGGAAAATTCTAAAAGATATGGGAATACCAGACCACCCAACCTGCCTCCTGAGAAATCTGTACGCAGTTGAAGAAGCAACAACTAGAACTGGACATGGAACAACAGACTGGTTCCAAATCTGGAAAGGAGTATGTCAGGGCTATATATTGTCACCCTGCTTATTTAACTTATATGCAGAATACATCATGAGAAGCCCTAGGCTGGATGAAGCACAAGCTGGAATCAAGATTACCAGGAGAAATATCAATAACCTCAGATATGCAGATGACACCATTCTTATGGCAGAAAGCAAAGAAGAACTAAACAGCATCTTGATGAAAGTGAAAGAAGAGAGTGAAAAAGTTGGTTTAAAACTCAACTTTCAGAAAACTAAGATTATGGCATCCAGTCTCATCACTTCATGTCAAATAGATGGGGAAACAATGGAAATAGTGACAGACTTTTTGCGGGGGGATCCAAAATCACTGCAGATGGTGACTGCAGCCATGAAATTAAAAGATCTTTGTTCCTTAGAAGAAAAGCTATGACCTAGACAGCATATTAAAAAGCAGAGACATTACTTAGCTGACAAAGGTAGTTTAGTCAAAGCTATGGTTTTTCCACTAGTTGGACTATAAAAAAAAGCTAAGCACTGAAGAACTGATGCTTTTGAACTGTGGTGTTGGAGAAGACTCTTGAGTCCTTTGGACTGCAAAGATATCCAATCAGTCTATTCTAAAGGAAATCAGTTCTGAATATTTATTTGAAGGACTGATGTTGATGCTGAAACTCCAATAATTTGGCCACCTGATGCAAAAAAGTGACTCATTGGAAAAGACCCTGACATTGGGAAAGACTGAAGGCGGGTAGAGAAGGGGATGACAGAGGATGAGATGGTTGGTTCAATCACCGACTCATTGGACATGAGTTTGAATAGGACCTGAGAGTTCGTGATGGACAGGAAGCCTGTCATGCTCCAGTCCATTGGGTCGCAAAGAGTCAGACATGTCTGAACTACTGAACTCATCAGCATCTAGCAGTAATTTAGAAATCCTCAACAAACTGTACTTTTCTAAATATTAAGGGGACGACAGAAGATGAGATGGCTGGATGGCATCACTAACTGGATGGATGTGAGTCTGAGTGAACTCAGGGAGTTGGTGATGGACAGGGAGGCCTGGAGTGCTGTAATTCATGGGGTCGCAAAGAGTCAGACATGGTTGAGCGACTGAACTGAACTATTAACAAGAGTGGATCCGTGAAAGCATCTTGATGTCAACGCTATCCTGCAAGACTAATGAACAATCTATTTCCTACAGTATTTAAAAACATATAAATCTAGGTAATTTTATTTGCAATTTTAAACAACTGCAGCTAAAATGCAGTATTTACTATGTGTCAAGCTCAGTTCAAAATATTTTTTCATTACTTCATTTGATCTTTGCACCCTGCTAGAATGGTAAATATGCTTATCTTTCTCCTTTCACACAGGTGGAACTGAGGCACAGAGGATCAGGTCACCCAGGCCACCAAGTCAGCAGGTAAAGCAATCTGTTTCAGTCTGCACGCTAATATGGTGTGCGTGGTCAATGGACGATTTTTATTCTTTTAATCAACAGATATCAAAAAGAATACTCCAAGGGTTAGACACTGATAAAAGACTGTCTCATGATGTCTGTTAAACAGTAGACTGGATCACATCACTGTCAGAAAAGTAATCTATGAACAAGCAAGATATATGAAAAATGATATAGCTGAGGACACCTAGGGAAACAGCTGCAGACAGATTACCAGCTGAGAACACACTGTGAGCCCCCTCTTTAAACAATGGCATCAGGCAGACAGTAAGCCTAAAAAGGCAGCAAAACAAGCATCATTGGTCTTTGCAAATAGTAGTTGTAGGCAGAAATACGGATGGATGTGCATGGACCTCTTCAGGTGCCTCCAAGCTCCCTGCCAATATGAACATGAAGAGCAATGTGCCCATGCAAGGTTTGTCCAGGCACATGTATCCCTGTGTGCACTGGAAGGAGATCAGAATACTATTCCTAGAGATTAAAGCTGAAGTAATATCTGAAACAATGAAGCGATAATTCAGATTCTACATTTATTTTGTGATCAGAATTAAGTAAATATTATCATATCTAAGTAAATGGGGAAAATTATCCTCAAGGTAAAGTTCAGTAAATTCTTGAATAAACTGCTAAGCTGATCAAAGAATGAATCACTTAGCATCATCATGCTGCTGCTGCTGCTAAGTCGCTTCAGTCGTGTCCAACTCTGTGCGATTCCATAGATGGCAGCCCACCGGGCTCCCCATTCTCTGGGATTCTCAAGGCAAGAAAACTGGAGTGGGTTGCCATTTCCTTCTCCAATGCATGAAAGTGAAAAGTGAAAGTGAAGTTGTTCAGTCGTGTCCAACTTTTGATTAAACATGTGGAAACCAAGCTCTAATTCTTTAACATGGTGATTTTTTTTT
>SJYC01012936.1:0-40242 GCA_006408675.1 Madoqua kirkii | reverse complement strand
GAGATCAAATTGCCAACATCCATTGGATCACAGAAAAAGCAAGAGAGTTCCAGAAAAACATCTATTTCTGCTTTATTGACTATGCCAAAGCCTTTGACTGTGTGGATCAAAATGAACTGTGGAAAATTCTAAAAGATATGGGAATACCAGACCACCCAACCTGCCTCCTGAGAAATCTGTACGCAGTTGAAGAAGCAACAACTAGAACTGGACATGGAACAACAGACTGGTTCCAAATCTGGAAAGGAGTATGTCAGGGCTATATATTGTCACCCTGCTTATTTAACTTATATGCAGAATACATCATGAGAAGCCCTAGGCTGGATGAAGCACAAGCTGGAATCAAGATTACCAGGAGAAATATCAATAACCTCAGATATGCAGATGACACCATTCTTATGGCAGAAAGCAAAGAAGAACTAAACAGCATCTTGATGAAAGTGAAAGAAGAGAGTGAAAAAGTTGGTTTAAAACTCAACTTTCAGAAAACTAAGATTATGGCATCCAGTCTCATCACTTCATGTCAAATAGATGGGGAAACAATGGAAATAGTGACAGACTTTTTGCGGGGGGATCCAAAATCACTGCAGATGGTGACTGCAGCCATGAAATTAAAAGATCTTTGTTCCTTAGAAGAAAAGCTATGACCTAGACAGCATATTAAAAAGCAGAGACATTACTTAGCTGACAAAGGTAGTTTAGTCAAAGCTATGGTTTTTCCACTAGTTGGACTATAAAAAAAAGCTAAGCACTGAAGAACTGATGCTTTTGAACTGTGGTGTTGGAGAAGACTCTTGAGTCCTTTGGACTGCAAAGATATCCAATCAGTCTATTCTAAAGGAAATCAGTTCTGAATATTTATTTGAAGGACTGATGTTGATGCTGAAACTCCAATAATTTGGCCACCTGATGCAAAAAAGTGACTCATTGGAAAAGACCCTGACATTGGGAAAGACTGAAGGCGGGTAGAGAAGGGGATGACAGAGGATGAGATGGTTGGTTCAATCACCGACTCATTGGACATGAGTTTGAATAGGACCTGAGAGTTCGTGATGGACAGGAAGCCTGTCATGCTCCAGTCCATTGGGTCGCAAAGAGTCAGACATGTCTGAACTACTGAACTCATCAGCATCTAGCAGTAATTTAGAAATCCTCAACAAACTGTACTTTTCTAAATATTAAGGGGACGACAGAAGATGAGATGGCTGGATGGCATCACTAACTGGATGGATGTGAGTCTGAGTGAACTCAGGGAGTTGGTGATGGACAGGGAGGCCTGGAGTGCTGTAATTCATGGGGTCGCAAAGAGTCAGACATGGTTGAGCGACTGAACTGAACTATTAACAAGAGTGGATCCGTGAAAGCATCTTGATGTCAACGCTATCCTGCAAGACTAATGAACAATCTATTTCCTACAGTATTTAAAAACATATAAATCTAGGTAATTTTATTTGCAATTTTAAACAACTGCAGCTAAAATGCAGTATTTACTATGTGTCAAGCTCAGTTCAAAATATTTTTTCATTACTTCATTTGATCTTTGCACCCTGCTAGAATGGTAAATATGCTTATCTTTCTCCTTTCACACAGGTGGAACTGAGGCACAGAGGATCAGGTCACCCAGGCCACCAAGTCAGCAGGTAAAGCAATCTGTTTCAGTCTGCACGCTAATATGGTGTGCGTGGTCAATGGACGATTTTTATTCTTTTAATCAACAGATATCAAAAAGAATACTCCAAGGGTTAGACACTGATAAAAGACTGTCTCATGATGTCTGTTAAACAGTAGACTGGATCACATCACTGTCAGAAAAGTAATCTATGAACAAGCAAGATATATGAAAAATGATATAGCTGAGGACACCTAGGGAAACAGCTGCAGACAGATTACCAGCTGAGAACACACTGTGAGCCCCCTCTTTAAACAATGGCATCAGGCAGACAGTAAGCCTAAAAAGGCAGCAAAACAAGCATCATTGGTCTTTGCAAATAGTAGTTGTAGGCAGAAATACGGATGGATGTGCATGGACCTCTTCAGGTGCCTCCAAGCTCCCTGCCAATATGAACATGAAGAGCAATGTGCCCATGTAAGGTTTGTCCAGGCACATGTATCCCTGTGTGCACTGGAAGGAGATCAGAATACTATTCCTAGAGATTAAAGCTGAAGTAATATCTGAAACAATGAAGCGATAATTCAGATTCTACATTTATTTTGTGATCAGAATTAAGTAAATATTATCATATCTAAGTAAATGGGGAAAATTATCCTCAAGGTAAAGTTCAGTAAATTCTTGAATAAACTGCTAAGCTGATCAAAGAATGAATCACTTAGCATCATCATGCTGCTGCTGCTGCTAAGTCGCTTCAGTCGTGTCCAACTCTGTGCGATCCCATAGATGGCAGCCCACCGGGCTCCCCATTCTCTGGGATTCTCAAGGCAAGAAAACTGGAGTGGGTTGCCATTTCCTTCTCCAATGCATGAAAGTGAAAAGTGAAAGTGAAGTTGTTCAGTCGTGTCCAACTTTTGATTAAACATGTGGAAACCAAGCTCTAATTCTTTAACATGGTGATTTTTTTTTAGTTCAGATAATAGTTTATTGATTCTTATCCTGTTGCATACTAGCTAGTAAAGACAGTCAGATTATTCAAAATGTAGAGGGTACTTCAAGCTTCTGCAAGAAGGATCAAGATGCCAGCACATATCAGCTTTTAGGGAGGATACAAAATAAAAACCTGGTACTTCTTTATTCTCTGGGAAGATGAGGCATATTAAGAAAAAGTCTGGCCCATTTAAGAAAGAATTACCAAAATGGCAAAGAATATATGAAATTTTAAAAAATCATACCTAGCATGTCTCATTTTAAAAACTACTTATTAAATATAAATAAGTTGTTACATTAATGGATAGAAAAGAGGAAACTGATGAGGGACTATCCACAAAGTACCTGGCTCTGTTGATGCAGAAACCAGATAAGGGATCATTCACAAACTATCTGACTCTGCTGATACAACATCAGGCAAAAAGAAACATAGCCAGACACTGATGCAGATACCTTGTGGCTTGCACTTGGCAACAGCTCGCAACCACAGCTGGGACATATGTGCAGCAAGCTTGTTTCTCTGGCCCCCCTGTGAAGAACCTGAGACATTACAGTGCTGGAGGATGCCCCAGTCAGTTAGGTTAGGTTATTCAGGCTTTTTCAGAAATCCTAAAAATGGAAACTTTGGTTTTACCCTCCCAAAGTTTGCCTTTCATTATACTGATTCCCTTCAAAACATCTAAGGAGCTCTTATTGCTTACTTGGGATAATTTCTAGATTGAATGAAGGGCAGAATCTCGGAGTCTTGACTAGATGGAGGAAGTAGTAAGTCTCGAAATCGTTCTGTCAAAAGAAAAATAAACATCAAGTTATGAAAAATGTCATAAAATAATTTCAAAATAAGATTACTTCCTATTCTTTAAATTTGCCATTCTGATATCATTTCTTATACTAGAAATTTACTTACCATTTAATGTACTAAAATATGTCTTTATTTCACTTTAATGACATAATAACTGTGCAAATAAATATAGCAAGCATTCATTAGTATAAACTAATACTAAATTTTTATAACTGAAAGGTTAGAGGAAATATATATGATAAATATACAAAGAGATGCACAAATTCATTAGTAACCTGGGATATGAGAATTAAACCACGCACTATAAGACAGCATTCACATTATGAGGCATTCAACTGATAGGAATTAATCTCATGGACCAAATGTTAGGACTGTATCAACATAAGCCTTTATATATTTTGGGTAGAAATGCAAGTTGACACAATAGTTTTAGAAAATAAATTTATATTATCTTTTAAGCTTAAATTTTGCATAACCTATTAGCCTGCTATATATTCTGCAGAAACTTTCAAATATGTCTCAGACAGCAAGAAAAAGAACATTCTCGGTAGCTCTGTTCAGAATATCATAAATGGAAAACACTCAATTGTCTACAAACAGGAGAAAGGATAATTTGTAACATATTCACACAATGGAATATTCTTTGAAGTAAGACAATGAATTCAGTTACAAATAAAAACACAATAAATCATATTAGTAGGATCTTGCATGAAAAATAATATCAGCAGATTACACATAGAAGAATATTATGAGTTAAAAATAACTAAGCAATGTGTTGTTTGGGTATGTTACCCAACAGAGCAAACCTGGCAAATCTGGGCAAAAAAGTGTAATATATCCAATTTGGGATAATGATTACATTTTAGGAGGAGTAAGGGGAAGATATAGGAGAAAGCAAAAAGATAAGTGTATGCAATTGTTAATAATGCCATATGTGTTTGTTATAGCATCATAAATCAGTGATGAATGAATGAGAGCCAGGGATTATCCAATGATGACATTGGGTTATGAACTAAGAATGTGATTAATATAGTTTTGTACTCATGAATTCATAATAATGGAAAGAGGGATAAAGGGAGGAAAGAAAGAGGAGGAGAAAGAGACAAGCAGAGAGAAAGTGCGACAGGAAACAGACAAGAAAAGGAAAGAAAAGAGTGCAGAGAAAAGAAGATTCCTCAGTCCCATCTTAAACAGTTACAACAAAAAGCTATCTATATTGATAGAGTAACCTATCACTCTAATACTGATCCCACATTTCTAGGATTAGAGGGTAATTATGCCAAAGCCTTTGACTGTGTGGATCACAATCAACTGTGGAAAATTATGAAAGAGATGGGAATACCAGACCACCTAACCTGCCTCTTGAGAAATCTGTATGCAGGTCAGAAAGCAACAGTTAGAACCAGACATGGACCAACAGACTGGTTCCAAACAGGAAAAGGAGTACGTCAAGGCTGTATATTGTCACCCTGCTTATTTAACTTATATGCAGAGTACATCATGAGAAACGCTGGACTGGAAGAAACACAAGCTGGAATCAAGATTGCCAGGAGAAATAGCAATAACCTCAGATATGCAGATGACACCACCCTTATGGCAGAAAGTGAAGAGGAACTAAAAAGCATCTTGATGAAAGTGAAAGAGGAGAGTGAAAAAGTTGACTTAAAGCTCAACATTCAGAAAATGAAAATCGTGGCATCTAGTCCCATCACTTCATGGGAAATAGATGGGGAAACAGTGGGAACAGTGTCAGACTTTATTTTTTGGGGCTCCAAAATCACTGCAGATGATGACTGCAGCCATGAAATTAAAAGACGCTTACTGCTTGGAAGAAAAGTTATGACCAACCTAGATAGGATATTCAAAAGCAGAGATATTACTTTGCCAACTAAGGTCCGTCTAGTCAAGGCTATGGTTTTTCCTATGGTCATGTATGGATGTGAGAGTTGGACTGTGAAGAAGGCTGAGCACCAAAGAATTGATGCTTTTGAACTGTGGTGTTGGAGAAGACTCTTGAGAGTCCCTTGGACTGCAAGGAGATCCAACCAGTCCATTCTGAAGGAGATCAGCCCTGGGATTTCTTTGGAAGGAATGATGCTAAAGCTGAAACTCCAGTACTTTGGCCACCTCATGAGAAGAGTTGACTCCTTGGAAAAGACTCTGATGCTGGGAGGGATTGGAGACAGGAGGAGAAGGGGATGACCGAGGATGAGATGGCTGGATGGCATCACTGACTCGATGGATGTGAGTCTGAGTGAACTCTGGGAAATGGTTATGAACAGGGAGGCATGGCGTCCTGCGATTCATGGGGTCGCAAACAGTTGGACACGACTGAGCGATTGAACTGAACTGATGTCTAGAGTCATCCCTAGAGAAGGCTTCCTTGACCTCTCCTCTTTCTTTCTCTCTGCTAAATCTGGAATAGATGGCCCTACTGGGTACTCATAGGACACTCTATGCTTACATGCTTATGGAATCTATCACATTACATTTTTATTAGCATGTATATTTGTCTATACACCCTTGAAATTAAAAGACACTTGCTCTGGAAGAAAAGCTATGACCAACCTAGACAGCATATTAAAAAGCAGAGACATTTCTTTGTCAACAAATGTTCGTCCAGTCAAAGCTATGATTTTTTCAGTAGTCAAGTATGGATGTGAAAGTTGGACCATAAAGAAGGCTGAGTACCTAAGAATTGATGCTTTTGAACTGTGGTGTTGGAGAAGACTCTTGAGAGTCCTTTAGTCTGCAAGGAAATCAAATCAGTCAATCATAAAGGGATTCAGTCCTGAATATTCATTAGAAGGACTCATGTTGAAGCTGAAATTCCAATGCTTTGGCCACCTGATGCGAAGAACTGACTCACTGGAAAAGACCCTGATGCTGGGAAAGATTGAAGGCAGGAGGAGAAGGGCATGACAAAGAAAGAGATGGTTGGATTGCATGGCCGACCCAAATGGCCATGAGTTTGAGCAAGCTCCGGGAGTTGGTGATGGACAGGGAAGCCTGGCCTGCTGCAGTCCATGGGGTTGTAGAGTCACACATGAGTGAGTGACTGATCACCCCCCTCCTAGTAGATGGATATTGTACCACCAGAATATAGAACATTACTTGATATATATTAAGTTGCTGGATATATATTAGTTGGAAGGCTATTTTGAATTTCCGTTTTTACTGGATACATGAAATTGTTTGTTCAGGTTAATCATAATGTTTTTTAGAAGAGCTACATTGGTCATCATCAATCAACCATATGATGCCAGGGGACCTGTCCTCTAGTCTTGACAGAGTCACATCATCAGGCTGAGACAGAGTACAAAGCTGAAACTCCACCTTGCAGTAAATCCATCACTAACTGAAGGTGAGTAATTTCAACAAAGTGCTTAAAATAGACAATTGATGACAGTCAATGTTTCTAGGCTACTGAAGAACAAGATGATAAACCTTTGTGAGCAATGAATAAATATTTGTAAACATCATGAGCAGTGGTTACCAAGTATGGCTGAGAAGCAGGATGTGGATTATATCTTCATTATGCCAGGGGACCTGTCCTCTAGTCTTGACAGAGTCACATCATCAGGCTGAGACAGAGTACAAAGCTGAAACTCCACCTTGCAGTAAATCCATCACTAACTGAAGGTGAGTAATTTCAACAAAGTGCTTAAAATAGACAATTGATGACAGTCAATGTTTCTAGGCTACTGAAGAACAAGATGATAAACCTTTGTGAGCAATGAATAAATATTTGTAAACATCATGAGCAGTGGTTACCAAGTATGGCTGAGAAGCAGGATGTGGATTATATCTTCATATTTATTAAAGTATATGGAATCAGATATGGCTTCTACTCTACATTTTGTTTCCATTGCCCTGACAATTATTATAATACTCTTGGGGAGGAGCTAAGAAAATTCAAACAGAGGCGGCTGACCACAGATCCAAGAAGGCATACTTTATTTTTCTCCTCCAGGTACACTTACTCTTTGAGTTTATAGTTTTTAAAATCAGAGTCTATCATTAACTGATATGCTGTCATCTTTATCAACAAAAGCAGTGTTTATTTCAGTGAAATGACTACTAAATTTTTCTGAAGACACGACCCTTGCTTTTCAGACTACTACCAAATTAATGTAGCATCCCACTTAATGAATGATTTGCAGTGTTTTTTGCCCTCCAATTATGCCTTTTCCAAAAATAGGTCTTGAAAAATAAAACCAAAACCCAATAGCAGACATGAACTTTACACATCAAGTGAAGAACTGTTCAATCAAACAACAATATTAAGTATGACATATTCTTAGTTGCTAAAAATTAATATGTTAAAGTTTACTGAGTGATTCCCCAGCTGATTTAAATGCAAAGAAAAAACATAATTAATACAAAACAAGCATAATATAATACAGCCATAGATTATCCTTGTTTACATAAGCCCAAAGCCCATTTGATTATAAATCTGGAAGAACATGTCTGGAGATGACATTATATTAATAGAATGAATAAAACAAAAAACCACCACCCTAGATACACAACGAAAGTAGCATATAAGAGATCATTTATAAAGCTACTCAAATTATGAAGTCTACAGTTAATATTCCTATATCTGAAGCATCTTTTAATCTGAGTATCATAAATGTAAGGGATACCAAGTGAACATGCAGATCCTGGAGTAATTAGGTCAAAAAAATTAACATATACACAAATAGAAAATAACCACAGAACCTGAAAATTATCCTTTTAAAACTTTTATTTTTATCAGTATATGTATAAATTATAAATACAAATAATTAAATTTTTCCCTTAAAAGTATGGTGACAATTTTTCTTTATGAGAATAAAAATAAATGATAGTTGTCCTCAGAAAAGTCCAAGTATATGAAAAATTGTTTCTAATGCTTACACTGAGGCTTCTCTACTCTCCTAGATTTCAACTGTTTAATTAGTATTCCATCATTTATCTAATGCTAAGGAAAAGACAAAAGTAAACGGATGTTGCCTTGCATAAATAGCAAAAATTTTTAAATAATACATCTTCCCTTGGAACAAAATATCATACCAGCTGAGCTGCTTTCTCAGTAGGCCCAAAGTCTATTTCTTAAGAAAATGGCAATTATCCAAAAACTAGAGCTTAGTTCTTTCATAGGGCTTCTTAGAACAATTTCATTAAAGCCACTGAAAAGAACTGGAGGATTTTCTGCAAAGTGGTATTTTGATGAGCTGACTAATGATGTGATAATGTCTGATCATGATTTTCTACCAGTGGGGGACATATCTTAATTAACACAAGCTTCTGTAGCCTTTCACCCACACTTTCTTTCTCTCAACAAAGGAATTCTGAGGAGACCAGGCTTGTACGAGATGCTGCACACAGCTACAGTAATTTGGGTTCCCTGGACGACCAGTCATGAGACAATGTACATATTTACTCGTAAACAAAGATAAGAAAAAATAATCTTTCCAATTCTAATTTCATTTTTTTTGTACACTTAACGTGACTCAAATTCTTCCTTTTCCTTTTGGTGGAAAATAAGGAATCTGCAGTCCTCCCCAAGGTGCAAAAAGGAACAAATGTGACAAAATTTTGCATGACAAAAAAACAGTATGCAAATATATCCCTGGAATGAATGGGTTGCCATTCCTTTCTCTGGGGTATCTCCCTGACCCAAGGATGGAACCAGCATCTCCTGCACTTCCTGCATTGCAGATGGATTGTTTACTTCTGAGCCACCAAGGAAGCCCCTTGTACTCTGCCATGCTCTTGGCTACTACTGGGTGAGATGGATTTATGTACAGTTAAGTCAAAGCAAGTCATTTCCTTCCAGAGGTAATGTAATTAATGTAACCTGCATTGCAATACAGGTGCTTATTGTTAAGAAGACATGCTGTCAGATATGCCCTCAAATACACATATCCTGTGACAAGCAATACCAAGTAATCTGACGGTGGGAGGAATAAAAAAGTGGCCTTTCAGGTCACATGGTATACTAGCCAGTTGCACCATGCCCCATGCTGTAGTCCCTAAGATGTACATAACCATCAAGAGTTCACATGCCAGTGGTAAATGCAGAAAATTATAATTAGATTGATACGGAATACAGAGAGTAGCCGGAACACTTTTCTTGAAGATATTTTTCATGTGGACCAGTTTTTAAGGCTTTATTGAAATTGTTACAATATTGTTCTGTTTTATATTCGTCTTTTGGCCCTGAGGCATGTGCTAGGTTAGGTTGGCTCCCTGACCAGGGATTGAATCCACAGCCCCTGCACTGGAAGATGAAGTCTTAACCAGTGGATCACCAGGGAAGTTCCTGAACACTCTTATAGAGTCGTTTTGTCCTTTATCATGAAATGTAGTAACTCATTTCAACAGTAATAAGCTAAGAAAAGATAATGATTAATTTAAAAGTATATGTTAAATTTGTCTTTTTCAAGAAAGTTGGTGATGAACATGTAACTAGAACAAAACGTTTATATTTTACCATCCATCCTGAAAGCCATAATGATTTCACTGAACACATGAAAACACTCAAGTTTCTGGATGAATCAACATCTAATTCTGAAGTTATTTATTATGTCTAATGATAATTTAATGCAGAAATATGTAGAAAGTACAGTAGGTGATCAATCTCAAGAAAAAAAGTGACCTTATAATAACTGGGATCCAGGTAGTTTGGTCTTTGTGCATTGTGTCAAGCTATTCATCAACAGATAATAAAGCTATTCTAATTTTACAGAATTGCTCAAAATCTAACCATGAATCCATGAGGTGAAGAAGACTGAGAAGGTGCATTCTGAGTGTCCTCCAAACATCATAAGCTCTTTTACACTGTCTATCTCATTCTCTACTGCAAGGCAAAGTTTATCTCCCAAGAGTCCCTACCTTGCATTCTCCTGTTAGGAAGACTAGGTACTTGTTTCATTTCCCCCAGCCTCTCCCATATTTCCTTTCTTCACTCGACTCCCTGTTGCTTCTTCTTCCTTTTGCTCATGTTTTAAAAATGAAACTCAATCCCTCCCCATGAAAATTCTTCTCTCTGACCTGTCTAGTCATTTTTACTCACCCCCTTTACTACATCACAAAAATCCAGGAATAGTTCCCAAAGACATCCTTCTCTTTAGAAAGGAAATTATACAGACAGAAGTAAGCTGGTCAAGTCCTTGTTCTGGTTAATGAGGTACGGACTTGGGGTGAGGTCTTCAAGCACACACACTTTAACAATTTTTATGCAAATACAAAAAGAATGGGGTCTACCTGTTAAAGAAGAAACAACAGCATGAATGAAGAGATAAATTTAAGACTAACAATAAGACAGGAGAAATGTTCGCTTTTTACTAAAAGTACAAAACACCAAGAGCAAATTAAGAAAAAATAACACAAAAAAGGGGGGATATATTGTTAATATATAGATAAGAAGGTTCTGACAGTGGCTAAGTATATTTATTTAATTCATGCATTCTGAAATTAGCGTGGATTCAAAGACCCACTGGCCTATGGTGACACAGATAAAAGCCAAAACCCTATTAACTTCCTATGAGACCTTACTGGTTTACTGTAGTATGGTTTTTGGTTCCTCAAAAAATGGGGTTACTTTAGAGCTAACATTTAGTTCCCTCACAGTTGAATATTTCTCTTTCACCCAAGCACAGTCATCCTGTCAAATGGTTATGGGGTATAAGGATCATTTTACAGTTTAATTTTTGACATGTAGAAGGCTATTTTTTCCTCAAAGGAACTTGACCATCACTTTATCAAGGAGTTCAGAATCTATGGATGAAGGATTGTGACTCCCTCCACAGATGACTCAGGTTATACCTTTGCAAATCCTTCAGTTTTCATTTGTGCAAACCAAGTACGACTTTCTAAGCTGCCCATCTATTTGAGTCCTAAGAGTACCACGGTCAGTTAGTTAGCTCCAAAGTCCAGGTGAATCCGTTCTGACCATGGTTCCAGACAAGCTGCCCATAATGGTAACCACACCCATCCTGACTCTATCAGTTAATTGTCTCCTAACTCCTGCCTCAGAGAAGGCAATGGCACCATACTCCAGTACTTTCGCCTGGAAAATCCCAGAGATAGAGGAGCCTGGTGGGCTGCCATCTATGGGGTCGCACAGTCGGACATGACTGAAGCAACTTAGCAGCAGCAGCAGCAGCAACTCCTGCCTCTCTGGGACCTCACCATCTCCACCAAGTTCAAAAACATGCTCTAATGACAGCCTCTCTTACTTGTCTTTGGCCTGAAAACTGTCACCATAGACTCTATCAAGGGTTATAGAACGCCTATCACCAATGTATTTCTCAAAGCTGTAGTAAAATAATCCTTCATGGAATGTCATTAAGGAGTTGATAGTCATCATATAATATGTTCTCTCCAGTTTTCCAGTCTCTCCAAGGTGTTGGATAACTTCATTTATAACACACCTAGGAAGTAGGTATATTATACCAAAGAATCATAGATAAATATGGCTAACAATTTGAGATGGAAGTTGAAAAAGGCATTAACTTTTATTTTATCTATATCTGCTTTGTATTTTAAAGAGAATTTATATGAGAATAATAATTTTTTTGAAAGACAGATGTGTATACTATCACACACACATAGCTTCAAGAGTGTTTGTCATTCACACTCCCTGCGTTACAGCTTTTGTAACACTCTCCACTCCTCTACCTCCTGAGGAAGACGCAACACTGATGCAGAAGCAGCAGAGATGCATGCACACACACACACACATACATCTACTTCTTAAAAGAGAAGATACAAGTTAATTTTCCCATAATATTTAATAAGGACTATTTACACAAGCAAAATTTGCATATCTAAAATTATTTTTTCAGCAAACACTTATGATCATGTAAATATCAAGCACCAAGTTAGATCCTCATATACTAAAGGTCTAGTAAGGAAGATATATATCTTATCAAAAGAGGTGTGCACTGCAAACAAGTGAGGGACAAATGTGTACTCTAATGGTCTGGAAGAACAGAACCATCAACTTTGCCCAGATACACTGGGAATAAAAAGCAAAAGCGGCAGGGAAGTTTTGTAAAAAAGTGAAATAAGCCAGAAAGAAGTCCTTTTTATTTCTATTAGATGAAGTGAATAATTTTGCTAGCATTTTTTCTGTCTTACATATAATCAGTTAAAGCATCCTTTATTAATTTATTCACTGACTCAATAAACTTCCATTAAGTACCTATTATTTGTCACACACACAGAAAAAAAAAAACAACAACAAGTTTTACTTCTCAAGGGCAGCCTTGTTTTTTCACAAGGAAATGCCAGGACAACAAAAGAACTGCAAGGCGATTACAGCCACAATGGGGCTCAGGGCAGGCCAAGCCAGAATGTGCCATCAGGCATGTGGACTATTTCAGACCAGAAGAATCAAGGATGAACAGACTCAGAAAGTGCTTTTTACCTCCCTCTTAACTTGCCTGGAGAATCCCAGGGACGAGGAGCCTGGTGGGCTGCTGTCTATGGGGTCGAACAGAGTCGGACATGACTGAAGCGACTTAGCAGCTAACTACATAAAAGAATTTAGATAAGGGGCCTTACCAGGAAGAGAGGTATTACCAGAGATAACCTCTTATATGTGACAATTATCTGTATGGCATGGAAATCACTTATTTACCGAACATTTGTTCTTCCCATCTTCCTGTGAATTTTCTTCCTCTCCTTTGAAGATGCTACAGCTACACTTCTCTTTAGCTCAGCATGGAATATAAGCCTCAATTCCTAACTGCCAGGGGCTTCATCTCTTTAGGAGCTGAGTTTCATTCTTTCTTTCATATATATAAAATAAAAAAATTCTTTTCTTACTAATCTGGCTTATTTAACTTAACTATTCAGCCAGCCAAAGAATCTAGAAGGGGAGTAAGAAAGTTTTCCTCTCCCTATCTGCTTGAAAAAGAATTTAGAATTACAAAATTACTTAATGAGGGCAAGATAAAAGCTGTTCTCCTAGGGATTCAAAGAAATTAATGGTTTGTTAAAATTTGGTGTTTTATTTTCTTAGTAAAAGAAATATGCACACTAATCTTAGAAGAAACAAATTACTTCAAAAAATGAGAATTATAGGGCAAATTCAGAAGTACATCCAAATTAACTAGAAAGATACAGAGTATACATTTTCCTTTTTCGAAAAGTTTAAATCAAGTGAATGTTCTTTATTACCATGGTAACTCAGTATTGAATAACAATAGTTGCTATTTAAAATAGCAACAGCAAAGGCATCAAATTAATACTGTTTTAGATAAATCAGAAAATTTGCTTGCAGAGCAAGAATACATTTCTATTAAAGACACAGACGAATCTTCTATTGATAAAAGACTCAAATTAAAATGGACTGCAATTCTAGAAGTAAAAAATTATTAGCTGCATGTTCTGGTTATATAAAACTACCTTCTTCACAAATATTAGGGCCAATGTCAAAGGAACACACAAAAAACCAGAATCTATACTTGTGCTACCCAAGGAGGGAAAAAAACAAGTCTACACTTGTAACCTCAAAAGATAAGAACACAGGGTACAGTACATACAATTAGAGCTAATAAATGAATAAATACCCTAATAGGAGCTACAAAGAAAACAAACATAAAACTCCCGCACTTGGCATTTATTCTCCATAATATTCCCTGTGAGATTCTTCGCAACTATATCTCAATAAATGTTATCATTTTTACTCTATGTAGAATTTTATCTGCATTTTAGGATATATTTCTCTGCAAAGAATTGTACAGCTTTATATCAGCCATGAGCTAAGAAATGAGAAAATTATATCAATGCAACACTTTCAAGGTGAGCAAACTCAAAACCAGACTGGTGATTAACTGGCCCAGAGCCAAATGGCTAGCAAAAGGCAGAGAGATTAAAAAAACAGAAACAAAAGCAAGCCTTAAAGACTCACAGTCAAGTGTTCTTTCTACTGTATCCCTCTGCCTCATTCTCCACAGAGAAAATACCCCACTCTCTTTCTGCCCCTACCTCCCCTATTTTCTTCTTGCCTGAGGATTACATAAGAAAGACGCAGTGGGGTCATACATACAATCTGTGTGTCTACACATCTGGTACTTTCAGCACTGTAAGGTCTGAAGGTAGGCAATGCAGTATAACACAAAGAAAAACTATTTAATGGACACTTTTATTTTCAGAGCAAGCCCAGTGCTAAAAGTCTATTCCTTTAACGTTCAGTATTCTAGCTCCTACTTGTTAAACGTACTATTAAAAAAAAAAAAAAAATCAAAAGCAGCTTTTGAAAGAACTGCAAACAGACTTGCTGGCCTCTAAATACATCAATGAAGCCACATCTATTACTGGCTTTCTTACAGACTATGTATTCTCTTCTATTGTCACTGAGGCTAAACTACAGAAATAGACAGGATGGGGAAAAAAAGAACGGAGGTTCAAGGAAAGCGAAAGCAAGAAACAGAGGCAGTTTTAGATGCACACATTATTGCTACTAAGCTTTCCATAATCTTCCTCTCAAGAGAAATGTTTTCTTTTCATTTGTCACAGCAAATGCACTTTTTTGACAATGTTGGCATTCAACAAAAGAAACACCTCAAAGTGATCAAGGCTCAGCTTGATACTAATTCAGTCCTTGCTTTCTGCACAAACTCAATACCCCCTGGGTGCATATTCAAAAAGGAATAGGCAATTTTACCCAAGATCCAAAGAAACTGGAGGGTTCTTTTTTTTTTTTTTTTTTTTTTTAATGTTTTCTATGAAGTCCTAACCTAAAACCTGGGGCACACAAAATTAATGGTGTGAAATATATGGGCCTTTGAAACCTATCAAGACCAACTGTGCAGTAGTAGCTTTCTCTGTTCTTAAACACAGGATCAAAGGCCAAGCCTGTGAAATGATGGATTAGGGAAGAGCAGCAAGCATATATATAAACTCACTTCCTTTACTAGGCTGTTTCCTTGGACAAATCTGGGATTCCCCCTATCTCCCTGTTTTTTTTTTTTCCCTCCTGCATTTCTGATACCAGGACTTCTTCCTTTAACCAAACCCTGACCAAGATTTGGATTCCTACTCCTTGAAGAGGCCTTCACAAAATATGCCTACCAGTAAAAACTTTGTTTTTATTTTTATTTTCAGCATAATAAGGTTAGGTACTGAAGCAGGCAGGATAGAGCCCATGGGGTCTCAAAGAGTCGGACACAACTGAGCAACTAGGCACACATGCACTTAACATATCTGGAAGTAATTTTTCGTCATTGGAGAAAAAGATTTAATTTTTTTTAAATGCTTATTGTTTACAAGCTAACACTTCGTTTTGATTTATGGAGCTTCTTTTATAATATGATATGATATGCATTTCTGCTGATTAAAGGATCTGTTCTAGATTATTTTATTTCTTAATATATTTCTTGTCTCTTTTGCTCTAGTGCCACAGTGCTTAAACTAATTGAACTATATTGGAGACAGTGTAGTAAATTATAAAAAGCACACTCTTTAGCATAATATGAGCCTGAATTAAAATCTCAGCTCATCCACTTAACAGCTTCAAGTTCCTAGACTTATGGGGCTTCCCTGGTGGCTCAGATGGTAAAGAACCTACCTGCAATGCAGGAGACACTGGTTTGACCCCTTTGCCAGGAAGATCCTCTGAAGTAGGAAATGGCAACCCACTTCAGTCTTCTTGCCTGGAGAATTATATGGACAGAGGAGCCTGGTGGGCTACAGTCCGTGGGATCATAAAGAGTCAGACACTAATGAGAGACTAACACTTTCACTATGATTTCCCTTTAGCTTTGTAAATTCTTAGCTTGTTTCTAAAATCAATTTCACTTTATAACATGTTTTAATAGAGTCAGTTCTATGCTGCTACTCAAATTTTTCTAGACTCTCTTGTTACCCATTTTTAATTGTTTTTGTGGGTTTTCTTCAAATAATTAATATTATTTTTTATCTTGAGTTCTCATTTTAACTGAAATTGTATTAAGGTTGTAAATTATTTGGGGAAGAATTAAGAGTTTTCCATATCTTGCCTTTATATCTAGAGAAACTGCATGTCCCTTTCAACTATTTTATTCTTCTAAAAGTCTTTAATTTTCTTTATGTCACTTGATTCTCAATTCTTATTGAAGTTATATCAGTTTTTTCTCTGGATTTCCTTTTAATATGAAGAAACAGTGAACACAAAATGGCGCCTTCAAGAGACTCAGAAAATTTTTTCGTTGGAAGTTTACATAAAAAAGGCCAACTCCTCTAGCTACATAAACTAAAACAATATGTAATAAATATAATTAAGAACTTTTTAAAGGATAACTGAAAACTGTTGCCTCTGTTTCTGTTCTGTAGAAGAAGCAAGAATTCATATAAAGGGATTCCTAGGCCTAAAAAAAGGAAAAAGGTACATTATAATTTCCTTTCAGTTTGCCTCTTAACCCTGGTTGTCTTTTCTACTATGCTGTTTGCCAAGTCTGAAAGTCTATATGGTTGAGTACTACATCTTGACACAATATACCAAACCAGCACTGAAAAGTCAACCATTCTAGTAGCAACAAAAGCTTTTCACTGTCATTGTGCGAGTGTAATGTCAGACGAATACATCACAAATGAGGGAAAGGAGCTGGAGGGAGAAAGGATGACAGATCAGTTGACTATTCCTGAAGGACAATCTAACTCTTAAAACGTTATTTTCTTATTTGCTGCAGTCAGTGGCATAACTCTCTGGTAGGTAATGTCTAGGACACACAAACTTTTTTGCATGGACCTTCTAGCCTTTCCCTTCTTTCTAATTATTTGGTAGCTCCATCTCAAGACATTTTACTAGTTTCTTAATACATTGCCAACAAAAAATAAGATTGCCTTCTCTTTTTCAGTACTCTGAGACAGATTTTATTTTAACTCTTCTTACCTAACTCTATTACCTACTCAAACTACATTTCTTGGTGTTCCTTAGCATTCCATGTCCATAATTTGTCACCCCCAAATTGTCTCAAAATCTCATTTCATGGAAGTATTTAGTTTTTCCATTCCATTTATATGTTTATGAAATTCCACCTTCCTCCTTTGTTAAAGTTCAAAAATCATAATAAGAGCAATAGTATTTTTACTAGACTGTATTCCCAAAGTTCCCTGACTCGATTGCCTTTGAATCACCGGAAGATAAGTATCTTCCTTTGGCATTAACATACTTGATGTCTTTAGGTGTGTTCATTTGGATGACCTTAAAGAACACTGCCTGCATGATTATAATCCATTAGCTTATAATTTTGCTTTAAAAATTACAATTTTACAAATTGGAAACAGGAACCATATTCATTTAGCGTCCTTTATAAAGTCTTAGCAATTACATCAAACAAATGAGTACTTAAAAATGTTCCTCACGATAATGAACATGTAATAAAATGTTTGTCTTTTTGGCTTTGAAATTATTTAGTCCATTACCACCAGACTAGCTTGGCAAAATGACATATTCTTTCTTGACCACCCAGGACATTATTGTCATATTTTTGACATTGCTTAAGAAATTATGTTACCAAGAAAATTTCTCATTATTCCTTTTTTTGGCTGTGCTGTATAGCATGCAGGATCCTAATTCCCTGACCTGGGATCCAACTGTGCCCCCTTAGTGGAGTAGAGTCTTAAACATTAGACTTTGGGGAAGCCCATCATTATTCTTATTTTCCTTAACACTATATAGTAAAATCAAGCAGAAAATAGTAGATAAAAGAGAAGCCAAACTTAGGAACAAAACAGTTCATAATCAAAACATAACAATCCATGCAAACAAACCACTTTGCTATAATAACTCTACTTCCAGGTCCAGGAATTGAATGATTCACTTATTTTCAAAAATAAAAGTTATATTTTTATTGGATTAAAAAAGCAAAAATTTTATATTTCCCCCTATCTTTGGAGTTGTAAAGTAACTTAACTAGAATGGAACTTAATGAGTAGCGAATTCCAGTCATTTACTAAGCAATCTCTATATTTTCTGTGGCATTATAAGTGAGCTGTCATCTACTAAAAAATGACAGCATAAATTTCATGTTCATAAACTGAGAAATCAAGGGGAAAACAATTTATCCTCTCTCCTGAGAACAGATGGGCATTTAAATGGCAATACAAATTTCTCATTTCCCTGACAGAAAAATTTCCTTGAATTCTCAGACTATGAAATATGGGATTTAAGTGCAGCTCATATTTATTGAATGATTTACTATATTATGATAGTAAATGAGTTATGTTAAATTATATCATATTAACTAACTGTCCTCAATGATTTCCACATAGATTCACATAAGGCTAGAGATTTAATGTGTTTCATTATACAAATAATACATATTTCAGGACACAGTTTTAAAAACCTTGCTCACATTTACCCAGACAGATAGATACACAAGTAATTGCCTATGGATTTGCTACTCATCACCCACCACGAACAAAAGGCCAGACCAATAAAAATTCAATCCCTCTCAGAGTTCTGGGGCAATTTTGAAATAGGCCCATTTGCTATGTGCTTCTCTTTGAACACAGATTCTATTTACTGGCCTCCACTTGACTGAGTAATGCACAGCAATTTCTATCACCCCCAAACTTCTCTGCATTTTCTCCCAAAGATGATTTTTATAAGGTTAACAATAATGCCCTGCTGCAGTTACTGTTCAGTCCGACTTCTTGGGTCACAAAACAGCATTCTTATCTCCTTGTTTTGCTTGACAGGCTTCCCAGGCTCTTTACTTCCCAGCAGTAAAGAACCTGCTTGCGAATGCAGGAGACAAAAGAAACATGCGTTTGATCCCTGGATCAGTGCTGGGAGCCAGCGTGAGGAACTCCGCCCATGGCAAAGGTCATGAGGAAGGAGGCTTCGGCATATGCAAAGGCAGAATCAGCCTCAGGAAACCCTCTGTTCCTGAGCATCTACCCCCAAAACCAGAGTCTGCCTACTTTACTGTTTTATGCTCTCACCTACACCTCTGACTTTACAGGGGGCTCTCCCCCATCACTTCTCTCAGAGAAGGAGTTAACCTACAGCTCCAGTTAATAAAAATTCCTGGGTGTGACAAGAGTGTTTCAATTTACAAACTCCTCTGAAGGTTATCTAGCCTACCTGTACAGGTTCGTCTGGCCACATGTGATTGTTTACAGCCTCCCAACCATGAGAAGCATGAGATGCTGTAAACTTTCTAAATACAGATTTTTTGGAGAAGTTAGAAAATTATTAGTATAGTATACTGGGTTAATCAGAAATTATATTGGTGAAGGGTTTTTCATTTGTTGAGCCAATATTTGCTGCTAAGTCTCCATATTCTCTGCCCTTATAATGAATATAACTAGCATATAGAAGAAATAAGTATTAACCTTTAAGATTAATCATGTTAACCTTAGGCTAAGTAAATTCCCTTCTTAATTGTAACCCACTATACCCTCACCCTATAGGAATGCAACTTTATCTGGTACGTTTGGAAGGTGGTGCCTGGTTTAAGAAAAATCACCCCTGGAAAATAAGTTTTTTGGTTGACTGACCGTTATCAGAAAGAAAGGATCATGAAATGTCAGCAGGCCTCATGGCCAGAAGATGATGTAAAACCTCTAAGACCTTTATGTATACATTTATATGAAGCACCTGATTTGGATAAAGGTCAGGACTGCTGACCCCCGCGTGACTTTAAAATTTCCATTTGTCTCTATGTGTAACAAAAGGTATATAAGCAAATCTGAAAATAAAGAAATCAGATAAGTTTCTGGAAAGACTGATTCCCCCGTGTCTTTCTTTCTTGTTCTCCATTTTTTTCTGGCTGAATTCCCATCTGGAGTGTGGGTACTCACCAAGTCTGCTAATTTTGCCCTGGCTTCTAAGATCTATGCAAGAGGGAGCCCAAGGCGAGGCACCTTCTGCTATTCAAGTGGGCACCAGTGGCCTACGTAGGTGATGCAAGCTTCTTGTCTCAAAGCTTTATTGGTATCCCATGTAAACCAAGTTATTCAGTGTCTTTTTCTCCACTAATTTTCCTACTACACTATTCCTTTCTAATCTCTCTTTATACTTCTAATTAAATAGCTTTTTCCTAGGACGCCAACTCCATCTCCACTTTGAATTACCCTGGATCCACTGGGGCTGAACCCCGGCAGATCAGGCAGATGCCCTGAGGCAAGGCATGGCAACCCACTACAGTATTCTTGCCTGGAGAATCTCATGGACAGAGGAGCCTGGTGGCCTTCAGACCACAGAGTCACAAAGAACAGGCCAAGCTGAGGTGACATAGCATGCACGCACACTTGCTTGACACCATGACTGATTTTGGTATCTTTGCTTCTAACCTAGTCTTTCTCCTTTCCCATCTGTATAATATCAGTAGGGTGACACATATAAGTACAAATCTGATTTCAGTTCCTGTTTTAATCCCTTCAATTTTTCACCAACATCTTTAGAAAAAAAAGCCACACGTTTTAGTAATTCCTACAAGCTCCTCCATGACATGACCTCTGGATACCATTCCGGCCTGCCTTCCAACAGCATGATATTGCTCTAGATTTCCATGTTAATTCACCCCTCTGAGCTATCATTCAAGCTGTTTCTCCCTCTGGAACAATCTCTCACTCTTGACAAGTCCTGCTTTTTTCCATTACACTCATTTTGGTGCCAAAAGCCTCCCAAACCTCCCTCCCAAGGCACTTTATTGTTGTTAGTCAGTCGCTAAGTTGTGTCCAACTCTTTGCAATCCAATGAACTGCAGCACACCAAACTTCCCTGTCCTTCACTAACTCCATTGCTCACACTCATGTCCATGGAGTCAGTGATGCCATCTCATCCTCTGCCACCCCTTCTCTGCCTCCTTCGTTTGGGTGGCCACGGTGTTACCTTTATATATCTGACCACTGCCCCACCACTGGTGATTTTTCAGGAAGCAAAGGATATACCTCTCTGCTTGCTTACCTGCTTTCTCAACTCCCTTCCTCCTCTCTCCCTTCTCCTCTTTTCCTTCCTTCTCTCTCCCTCCTTTTCTTCCACCTTCCTCCTCCCTTCTTCTCTTCCCTTATCAAATATTCACATTTATTTAAAACAACCATTTTAATGGGTCCTTGAGTATAATGGTGAACAAAAAGAGACTCAAGTCCCTATATGTGATAATGCTTTTAGTATCCTGGAGAAAACTTGTTATATCAACGATCACACTTTGAATATATAGTTAACAGTGGAGATAGCGCTCTCAAGAAAAGAAACATAGTTGACAGCAGCATATAAGAAACAACAAACTGAAACGTCTAGAAGGCTTCGCAGAAGAAGTGGCTCCTGAGCGATTTAAAGATAGTAGGTGCCTATGTGGGTAGGGGTGGGAGAGGGAGGTGGAGAGTACTGTGGCCATATGGATCAGGATTACATAAGGGGGGCAGGCAGCAAGGGAAGCAAGAGGGACAGAAAAGCCAAGGGTACTGTTGTTCAGAGAAGAAAAAAAAACTCAATCAAGATGAGAGGTAGGTCAGGGATTGTTCAAGGAGGCCTTTCCAGGCCATTGGAAAGATTTTGTTTTTGCTTTATCCTAGGAGCAAAGGAGGCTATTAATGTGTTTAAAGCAAAAGCAGGGATTTAATTGGATTCATGCTTTGAAGTTTCTATGGTTACAGTGCAGATAATGGATTGGAGGTGACAGCTATAGTGAATTTAATCAGGAATGGACCAATGCTGGTGAAATCCAACTCCCCACCTGCTCAATAGCTAATCTGAAGAAGTGGACCATGCCTGGGAAAAACTCACAATTATTCTGACTTGTCTCACTTTAAATTTTGAACCACATATCTCAGCAGGCTGCTCAGAAAGGCCACCATGCTTCACTCATCGATTTACTACTTTAAATGACACATTACACTTTCTTCCTTCTCTGCAAAATTCAAAGTACTCCTCACTTCTTCAACTCAGAAACAACCTTACTACTTATTTCACCAAGAACATGAAAGGAATCAGAAGAGAAATCCCATTCCACTCACTTCAGTCAGAAGAGATGCTCTGAACCATCTTCTATGTTTTCCTGTAAAGCATGAGCTTGCCCAGCTGCCTTGTCAGAGGTCAGCTCTTCCACTTGTATATTGGAATCCAGTTCTCTTAGAATCCATCAGGAGACCCTTATGGACTTTGCTCCTGTAACTATACCCTCTAACTCGGCAGCACTATCAATATTTACATCTCTCAGTTCAGTTCAGTTCAGTTCAGTTGCTTAGTTGAGCCCAACTCTGCAACCTCAAGGAGCATGCCAGGCTTCCCTGACCATCACCAACTCCCAGAGCTTGCTCAAACTCATGTCCATCGAGTTGGTGATGCCATCTAACCATCTCACCCTCTGTCATCCCCTTCTCTTTCTGCCTTCAATCTTTCCCAGAATCAGGGTCTTTTCTAATGAGTCAGCCCTTCGCATCAGGTGGCCAAAGTACTGCAGCTTCAGCATCAGTCCTTCCAATTAATATTCAGGGTTGATTTCCTTTAGAATTGACTGGTTTGATCTCCTTGCTGTCCAAGGGACTCTCAAGAGTCTTCTCCAACACCACAGTTCAAAAGCATCAATCAGGAAGCTTCCACAAAACTCTTATCCTTATATTTCCATCTCTACTTCAATCTTATTTTCCATATTGTCCTCAGGCATATATAAATATAATTGTTCACATGCAATACCAGGTGGTGCTAATGGTAAAGGAAACTGCCTTTCAATGCAGGAGACATAAGAGACGTGAGTTTGATTCCTGGGTCAGGAAGATCCCTTGGAGAAGGAATGGCAACCCATTGCAGTATTCTTGCCTGGAAAATCCCATGGACAGTGGAACCTGGAGGGCTACAGCCCATAGGGTCATAAAGAGTAGGACATGACTGAAGCAACTTAGCATGCATATATATAAATAGATAAAAATGCGTATATTTATTTTATACTCACTCTAAACATATCTGAGTTCTCCCTATGTCTTCTCCCCATTCAACCATTGCCCTATTTCTTTACTTCATTTTACATTCAAAATCCTTAGAATTTGTCCAGTGATATACTGACAAATATTTAATAGCCAGGTCTTAAATTTTTTTCTAACCTCTACTTTATGGGGTTTGTCAATTTCTATGGGGTGAATAGTTACATTGTGGATGACTTAAAGCTCTGAAACTAGACTTCACTGAATGCAGAGTTGAAAAAGAAGCACCCAATAACCCAGTCAGCTCACAAGAGCTGACTCCAACACACCAGATTTGTCTCTACTTATCTCCAGTTTTTCTCTTTTTTTTTTATTATTATCTTCTCTTTCCAGTACTCCATTAAATCACATTTCCTAAGGTCATTAGTTCTGCCCTCATTTTATTCCACTCTTCAGCAGCATTTGTCCCAACTGGTTCATTCCTTTTTTTTTCAAACACTGTCCTGTGGTGTCCAGGACTCAGACTTGCCCCCAGGTTCCTCTTTTTCTTCAGTCAGCACTCTTTCTTAATCACCTTTGTTGAGCTCAATATGTTGATATGTCTCAGGACTTAGTTAGATTTCTTCTCTGTCTATACACATTTCTGAAACTAGTTGCTCCTGATCAAGAATACCACCTCTTACAGGCAGTTTTGAGAGCTCATGGAGGCAACCTGGCTTTCACAGTTATGATGTATTACTGACATTCACAGAGTAGAGGTCAGAAACAGCAAACATTCTGCAATTTGTGGAGAATATTGTGCACCAAGAAATTATCACACCCCCATATGCTTTTCAAATGACTTTCTGGACTTTTCATGTAAATGAAAAACTCATTTATAATTATAAAAAGTGCAAAGATTTTGCATGATTTAAATATACACTAGAATTTCTAGCATTGTAACCACAGTAAAAACTAAAGTAATATTGTACTCTATTGTGCTTAGAACTTAACCAAAAGATGTTTACCATTTTGAAAGCACACCACATAAAGACACTGGGCCTCAACAGTATTTGGCATTGGGAGCCTGCATTTGGAACTGTCTTATTCATACTCATTTTGTATGCAGCTATAAGTCACCTACTTCATTTTGACTTCCAGTGTAGTCATGCCTAAAAATTTAAATACTGAATGTAAATCATTTACTATAAATTATTTACACAGCTTCTTTATACTAAGTTTAGAACATTTTATTGATTTTTTATAAATCATTTGTGTATATAATATCTGTACATTTAATTTTAAGAGTGTAAAGTGGCATATAAGATATTATAAAACATGATGCTGTATTGTACATAATTGAGAATTACTAGGTGATCCTGACCAGCATCAAGGATTTAAATCCATGAAGGTACTAATGGTTCCCAAGTTAGATCTCTAGCTTAGAGCTCTCAAATTTAAAATGTATGGAATTAAACTTTCAATGTCCACTCTTGTCCTCCTAATATGCCACTATGTTCTTTATCTTAATAAGCAGCAACATAGTCCACTTAACTTAAGGAAACTGAAAACCTTGGCATTATATACAATTCATAGCTTTTTTATAACCCACCCCCAAAGTATCCACAACACTTGAAAGATACACCTTCAAGATCCATCCACTTTTCAAGCCCCAGTCTCTGTCACCCTGTGCATAACTAGCATTTCTTCTGTCTAGATGTCAGCAAGAGTTTCTCTCTTATCTCCTGACTTCCACTCTTGCCCACTCCATCATATTCTTTTTTACCACTTTAAAATATGAGTTATACCCTAATCACAATCCTTCAGTAAGTCTCCATAACATTTATAACAAAAACTGAAGCCTGCAAATGCCTATCCTATCCAGTCTATGGGCATTTCTCAGATTTTATCCTTTATTTCCAGCAACACTGCACTTCTTATAGGTCCTTGGACACAAACGCTTGACTACTACCTAAGGACGTCTTCCCTCCATCTCTCTCCCATATATCTATCACTCCTCTCAGTGATTCAGTGCTCTGTTCAGAGAGGATCTGCTGACCTTCTCTGATAGTCTGGGTCCAGCCAAATCCAAAAAGGGTTCTGTATCACTTAAGTGGAAGGAATCTGAGAGAGGGAATGAGTGACTCAGATGAACAAGAACTGGGAAGCCTTATTAAAGTTAGGGGGAAATCCAAAGGGTTTCCAAAGTAGGAAGCTACTACCATCCATATATGAGCTGGTGGGAAACATAGTTGACAGGTAAGGCTACTGGAGCCCATAAACCAGGGCCATGTGGCAGGAGATAGAATCTCCACTGAGGCATCTGAAAATGATGCTACACCTTCTCTTCCATCAAAAAAGTTTGACCTGTTTTTTTTTTTCAAGCTGTTTTGTACGATGCCCAGAGGTATCACCATTTGCTTTTTCCTCCCTAAACTCGTCTTTTTTTTTTGGAAAACAAAAAAATTTTTTGGCTTGCCAAACACTAGGTAATTTGACTAGAACAAAAGAATCTTTTAGATGTAGACTTCAAAATCATGCTTTTAATTCAATCAGATTAAAATCCAAGTCCTTCCATAGCCCAAAGAGTCTGACTGCCCTCTACTCTCCTCTCTGATCTCATTTCCCACCATCATCATTCACTGACTATATTCCAGCCCCACTGGGATCCTTGCCTTCCCTGAATATCCAAAGTTACCCCCACCTCAAAGACTTTGCACTTACTGTTTCCTTTGTCTAAATGTACTTTTCCCTGAAATCCACCTGATGTATCCCCTCATCTACTTGCTATCTATTCAGAAAGTTCATATCTAAAATAGTCCTGCTACTGCTGCTGCTAAGTCATTTCAGTCGTGTCTGACTCTGTGCGACCCCATAGATGGCAGCCCACCAGGCTCCCCCATTCCTGGGATTCTCCAGGCAAGAACACTGGAGTGGGTTGCCATTTCCTTCTCCAATGCATGAAAGTGAAAAATGAAAGTGAAGTCGCTCAGTCGTGTCCAACTTTTCATGACCCTATGGACTGCAGCCCACCAGGCTCCTCCATCCATGAGATTTTCCAGGCAAGAGTACTGGAGTGGGGTGCCATTGCCTTCTCCAAAAATAGTCCTACCCCTATCTAAAATAGCACTACCACCCTTCACCATTCTTACTCCCTTACCTTTATTTTTCTCATAGCACTTATCACTATCTAACACACTACATATTGATTTGCTTTTTTGTTTCTGGGAGGTCTTTATTGACTAGAACACAGTCTATATGAGAGCAGGGACCTTGTCTATTTTGGGCAATTTTGTATCTACAGAACTTAGTGCAGCATCTGGCATAAAATAAATGTTTAATAAATATTTATTAGCCAAACTTACAAATAATTTAAATGCTGTCTTCCACAAATGACTAACCATTATAATTTGCTAGTCATAGAAACAACAAAAGTATATTTCTAGTCACTATAGATCACTTCTTTTGGCATGTCCTTCAACAGGAGTACTTTTATTGTTTTGCATTTTGCAACAACCAGAGCTATCCACAGATATATTTAGGGTAGGGTAGATGTCATAATTTTTCCAGAACATGTCATTATAAAATAATAACATTATTATAATTTAGAGTAGTCATAATCTGATAAGAGGTTCCCCAAAATAAAAAAAATACTTAGAATATATTATACATATTCTGTTTTAATCTTTTTAAAAGCAATCATCTAGATTAAAAAGTATAAAACATGCCTGGCTAATATGAGTAGAAGAAAACAGAGACAGACAGTTATTCCCTCTTTTTTTGGACCAGCCTCCAACCAGACTGCTACCTAAGATTACAGCAGTGTGCCAGTGTGTTATGTGAACAAGGCAAATCCAAAATGTTACATAGCCCTGTTTTCCCACTTTCAGTTCTCAAGTTAATCATATCTTTAGATCTCAGCAAGACTGTCAAATAGACCAGATGGGAATTGATAATCAAGATTCAAGGAAAAACCATTACGTGATACACACAACTGGCCTTTTGTGGGACGTCCATGCAGTTATCAATCCATTAATTACTGAGCAGAACAATGAAATGACTTTCAGTTAATTACATGTGGATATTAGGTATATACTGTTTCATAGTAGAAGTCAAATCTGTCTAGAGTAACCTGCTACTTAAACCATTAAAATAACCAATGGTGAGACATTATCCAGTAATAATAATACCTAATGAAGAAAGTAAAAAAAAAAAATATTTGGGACTATGAGAATGATAATCATGCCAACTGGCAATCAAAATGTAACCATACATTTGAAATTGGGAAGCAGGACTGATTCTAGAAAAGCAACAGGTATTAATTTATTTCAAAGAGAAATCTCCTCAGATAATTCACTCCACCCCTCTATCATCATTATTTCAAGGAAAAACCTCAATTGCAGAATTAAAGAGGTTTGAAGAGTCTTCTAAACTTAATGAGTCTTTCACATACTTAGCGTGCATGCTTAGTCACTTCAGTCATGTCTGACTCTTTGCGACTCCAAGGACTGTGGCCCACCAAGCTCCTCTGTCCATGGGATTCTCCAAGCAAGAATACTGGAGTGGGTTGCCATGCCATCCTCCACAGGATCTTCCCAACCCAGGGATTAAACCTGTCTCTCTGTGTCTCCTACATTGCAGGTGGATTCTTTACCACTGAGCCACTGGGGAAGCCCCCAAAGCTAGACAACAGATACAAAACTTTGTTACCTCCTTGTCCTGTGCTATATAGCTGCTTCATTTACTTCTTGGGTACTCTTACAGCTGGGTGTAGCAGATTAGTCTTAGATGAGACCCATGAGGTGAGTACTAAAGAACAGTACTAAACCTGTTCTTTAGATCTGCCTAGGCAGAACGTATCAGATTTTCCTGATAGGTCAGTTGGTAAAGAATCCACCTGCAATGCAGGGAGACCCTGGTTCAATTCCTGGGTCAGGAAGACCTGCTGGAGAAGGGACAGGTTACCCACTCCTGTATTCTTGGGCTTTCCTTGTGGCTCAGCAGGCAGAACATATTTCAGGGAAGAACTAGTCACAGTAAAACATTTCTCAGTCAACTTAAAAAGTAAGCCTCTTTTCAACTTCTTAAGCATCTCTTTGGGGTATTTTCTATAACTATTGCTTTTAATACAGAGTAATACATAATATCAATTCTTTTAGAATAAAAATCAATAATCTTTGATTTCAGCAATGCTATCCCCATTTTTCCTTCCATAATTATTTTAATAAGACAGCTAAAACATTTTCTGAACTAAAGTGGCAGTGGCAGAATTATTTAGTGGTTCTCTGCATGAATGCCTGACATTTTCCCCCAAATCAACAAATATTTAAAGTCAACAACCAATAAAGTCTGTTAATTGAAAAGCATCTAACTGGAACTGAACTCTCTGAAGAGAATGAGCTTGTTTCCCCCTCCATGGCACTGTACATTAAAAAAGAGGATAAAATTAAAACTATTAAGAACTCCTAATAGAAAACATTAAAATAAATGATGAGATAATGACAATAGAAAATAACTTTATGAAGAAACTCGATAACAATAGCTAGTAATAAGCCATGATAAACTTTCTCCTTATCTTGATGAATTAAATTACGACTTCACTGCGCTTGTTTCCCTTCAGATATAGAACTCTATTGATTATCATTCATTGCTAAAGTTAATTCTTACTATATTGGGATTCTTACCAGAGAAGAATTTCACTCATTTTTTATTTGTAAAACAGTGTACAAAAAACTCTTTAGTTATATCAAGTAGTTCTGGGATTATGGGAATTACTATTTCTATGCAACATTAGTATCCTCACAATAAACTACCATAATCTCTTTCGAAAGCTATCAAATAAATAATTTGAACTGAAGCCTGATTTTTTTCATTGATCCCTAATAGGTCATCGCTGCTCAGATATCTTTGGATTAGTTTCATCATCGGCCCATTAAATCCTATGCTGCATATTTCACCCATTCTCTTCTCATCTCCAATTCAAGTTGACTACTCTTTCTATAGTCTAATAATTTTATACACACTATTATTTTTAAGTGTCTCACACAAACTTTTTCAACTTACTTTTCTAAAATATCCCTTCTCTGTTACAAAACATCTTGTCCTTTCCTGATTTTTACAATAATAGCTCCCCCCCCCCTTCTAATACTAACTTCTTAAACTGCGCTTGCAAGGACATTCTCAGTTTCCAGCCTCACTCCTCCACTGATTCCTTCTCCCCTGCCTTCCAAGACCAATCAGCCTTCCCTTGATCCTAACCCTGTCCACTGGCAAGTTATCAGCACCACTTTTGCTACGATGCTTGTGATCCTTCAAATGTTCCCTAACATCTCCAAGCTGTTCTAACACCTTGTCAGGGTACTCAAGATCTGCACCATACAACTCCCCAAAACATTATCTTTACTTCTGACAGCCTTCTTTAAGAAACTTACCTTTCCTGAATAAGGGCAAATTTACCTTGCCTGATTTTTGACAGTGCTGTGGGTCACCTTCATTCTTCACCTGCTTGATTCTCAAGTTGGGCTTACAATCTGTCTTCTCTGTGAAGCTTCTTGTAGGGCCCTAGATCACACTGACTCTGCCTTTCTCTGATTCCCTATAGTTTTCACAAACCAACTCCTAGTTCAGGACTCAATTAAAAAATTGCTCTTTATTTACATTTGCAACCTTTCCTTTGAGAAACCAAAATAAACAATCAGCCAACAAGTTAACATTTACTGATCACTCACTTGTCAGTCACTCTGTTGGGCTGAGGGAATATAAGTGAAGTGAAATCGCTCAGTCATGTCCGACTCTGCGACCCCATGTACTGTAGCCTATCAGGCTCCTCCGTCCATGGAATTTTCCATGCAAGAGTGCTGGAGTGGATTGCCATTTCCTTCTCCAGGGGATCTTCCCAACCCAGGAATCAAACCCGGGTCTCTCACATTGCAGGCAGACACTTTACTATATGAGTCACCAGGGAAGAAGGTGTAATTTTTTTTATTTACTCACAGTTCTTAATTCAATGCATCTTTCAGATAATAATAAAAAATAGAACAGCAAATTACCACCAACAGATCAGCTATTATAAATGACCACCATCCCAAAGATGTTGAAGAGTTGTTATATATACATATAAAGATCAGTTCAGCTCAGTTTAGTCGCTCAGTCGTGTCCAACTCTTTGTGACCCCATGAATTGCAGCACATCAGGCCTCCCTGTCCATCACCAACTCCTGGAGTTCACTAAGATTCACGTCCATCGAGTCAATGATGCCATCCAGCCATCTCATCCATACCATGCAAAAGGTCACGCAGGAACTAGATTTTTGTGATTGCAAATTAAAAGACACTTGCTTCTTGGAAAAAAAGTTATGACCAACTTAGACATCATATTAAAAAGCAAAGACATTACTTTGCCAACAAAGGTCTGTCTAGTCAAAGCTATCATTTTTCCAGTAGTCGTGTGGATGTGAGTTGGACTATAAAGAAAGCTGAGTGCCAAAGAATTGATGTTTTTGAACTGCGGTGTTGGAGAAGACTCTTGAGAGTCCCTTGGACTGCAAGGAGACCCAAGCAGTCCATCCTAAAGGAAATCAGTCCTGAGTTTTCATTGGAAGGACTGATGTTGAAGCTGAAACTCCAATACTTTGGCCACCTGATGCAAAGAACTGACTTATTGGAAAAGACCCTGATGCTGGGAAAGATTGAAGGTGGGAGAAGGGGACAACAGAGGATGAGATGGTTGGGTGGCATCACCAATTCAATGGACATAAGTCTGCATAAACTCCAGGAGTTGGTGATGGACAGGGAGGGCTGGCATGCTGCAGTCCATGGGGTCGCAGTCGGACATGACTGAGCGACTAAACTAAACTGAATCCTAGTTGTTGAATATTTTGAAAGTAAATACACTAATTTTAAAATTACATTCACTAAAACATACATTTCCATGTTTGCACTGTTGCCAGTGCATCTGACAAGCAGGCAGAAAGCTATGATTTACAATCACATGAACAACACACTGTTATCAACTACTGATATCCAAGGTATTCCAATTCCAAAAATACAAGGAAAAAAAAACCAAACACTTGAATATCAAAAATGTATAAGCAAAGAAAGAAAACAAAACAACAGCTTGAGAACATACATACATTTCTAAACATGTTGGTCGTTCCATTAGTTAAACATTAAAATTATTGTATGACCTACTATTTTCAAAGCATATATTTTAAAGCTCTATGTTCTACATACCTGTCCAGTCTCCTACTATCTTAAGGTGGACCCCAAATGTTGCTTTGGTTTCAGTAGGACACTAAAAAATAAATAAATACTGGAATCAATTCTGAATAATAATTATGTATTACCAGACTGTGATTCAATTACTACTTTTATTCTCGTAGCGTATCTCCAAAATCAATAGAAAATAGAAAGGAATGGACTAAAAATCTATACAGATCCTCATTAGTGGAGGAAAAATAAAGTAATGCCAAGCAGTCAATAAGACAATACCCATTTCTCTAAAAACCCATACATATTTATATAAAACAAAACAATACATATAGCCTAAAACTGCTAGTGTACCTAAGCACAAATCTTGCTTAAGTATCCTCTGAGTTGAAATATTTATGAGGACACAGCTTTTAACCACAAAGGAAGAAATGGAGACTAATGATTTTAGTGTCTTTTTCTTTACAGATGTTATACACTTCAATTCTAATAAATTCTAGTGAAATGAAAAAAAAATTATCAGCATGACCTGATTTTATTATGCCCAGTGAAGGAACTCTTACTGAAAGAATTTTATTTTATTCTCTCCCTTAATTCTCAAAAAAATCTAGAGTAAAATGTAAGGGTACCTGGAAAAGGGAGTGAACTGTGGTACTGGAGGTAAGAAAATGTATCTGTGGTCCCATGTTTAGGAAATATAGAAAATAGCCACATAGCAAAAATGGGAGAATAATTTTCAGTTCACAATAAGAAAATGCAGAATCTCCTTTTAAGAATCCCAATCTCTTTCCACAATTCTAAAATTCAAAATTTCTCAAAAATGAATTTTTAAAAATGGCCCATTTTGTGGTACTATCCAACTGAATTGATGGGAAGGTAATGATGTGAGGTTAATGAACTTTTATACAGAAGTACTTTTCTAATGAAATAGTCATTTGATTAAAAATGCTGACTCATATCCTGTTAAAGATCTTATGTAATATATTAAATATTTATGCTTTTTATTTTTTAAAAAGCCTTGAAATTCTGAAAATACATCTAACATAAGAGTTATGGGTAAGGGATCATGTGCATATGACTGCACAGTGTTCATTGAGTCCCATTGGCCAAAGGCACTGCCAAGTTCATTTCTAGAAGCTCATGATAACCCTGGTGAGTTGTCTTATATAGTTAAGAAAATTGAGTAGAGTAGATCCAAGCAGATTTTGGATCCAGGTCTGTCTGACTATATATTTCTTAACTGTGGCAGGCCACCGTCTCCACTAAAGCAAAGATATGAAAAATGGGTAAGGATTGTATGAGAAATCAAATGGAGTAGAAGGATAAAAAAGGATTTATTGAAGATGAGTAGAATCAACGTGTTGTTGTTTAGTCAGTAAGTCCTGCCCAACTCTCTGTGACCCCCACAGACTGTAGTCTGCCAAGCTCCTCTATCCATGGGATTCCGAGGCAAGATTACTGGAGTGGGTTGCCATTTCCTTCTCCAGGGCATCTTCTCAACCCAGGATTGAACCCTGGTCTCCTGCATTGCAGGTGAATTCTTCACAGCTGAGCTACTGGAGAAGCTCTTAGAATCAATGTACAACAATATAAATTAAAGAAAAATATGGGCTGAAGTTAAAGCACAGATAAAAGAAAATGGCAGTGGCTCTGAGGGCCCTGAAATACAGAATGGGCTACATGAAGCAAGTTGAAGATCCTCAAGCTCACTGTGTTGACCAATTAATATAGGTCACATAAGGATGCTCTAAAGAAAAGAAATAAAGGAAGGTGAAGACATCATGGAGATAATGTAAAAAACTTATCAAAGAAGAACGAGAGATTGGAAGTCAATGAAAACACTAAATAAATAGTTAGGTACTCATCATCTGTTCATGACAAATTATAAACTAAAAAGCACATGTTCAGGGTTGAGATCTATTGTAACTTGGAATTTCCAAACTACAATTTGACAGTCGGTGTTTCTAATAGGATTATTACTATGAATAGTAGTTTAAAATATTGAAACACATCAAAATATTATAAAAATTATGCTATTTAAATATATTGATACTATTAAAATTATATTACTCTATTTATAATTTTTACCCTTAAATTACATTCTAATTTTTAATAACTCCAATCAATTTTGTCATTAGTAAATCTCCAAACATAATGATGTGATCTCTAAAGACCACCCACCACTTTGGCTTCACACTACTTAATGCCAGCCAAAGCCTCTATGGAGTAAAAGCTGCAGCCGCCAGAAAGCAAGGCTCTCAGCAGAGTTCTAGGCTACCAATCTGACTGTCCACATGTCTCCTGATGTTTCCCTTACTGTGAATTAAATCTCAGGTTATGAAAAGAAGACTTAAGCCAAGAAGACAGAACAGGGAGCAACAAAGTTAGTCTTTGTATGTCTGAATACGCATCTGGCTTGATTTAACCTTATGTTCTAAAGGAAATATGCATTTTGCCAAATATTCAAATCTCTGTTCTATTCTTTCAGTGCAGATCCTATGAATGATAAATACATGTGAGTTTAACATCTCTCATGTCTTGTAGTAGCCTTTAAACCTCCCTCTTCTAAATGTTGGCCAAATGCATCAGGACAGCTTTAAAAGCTGATCTAGTTGTGAGTAGAGGAAACTCAATATTGTTTCTCCCAAACTCTTGGGAATAATGCCGTTATAAATTACTGATACTTCCTCAAACTTGCTAGGAATTAAGATGATAGATTTTAACAGTCTCTTCCCAATCACATCACCCCAAATTTGAAGGAGGCCAGAACAGAATAGCACACAGAATGACTTCTGCATGTGTGTTTTGAAACAATGACTGAAAATCTTAGAATCACATGTTAGTAGCTTTCCACAAATAATGTTTGGATTCACTGATGTTGTCTAAAGCAGTGTAGAAATTCTTTAATGTTGTTTCACTTTTTCAAGTTGCTTAGAAAACTTCTGAAAGGGAATAAATAATATTCATATCTATGGTTTTCTTCTCTTAGAACGTTATAAAGAAATATGGTAATGACGAATTTTTAGTTAAAAACATTGAAGGAAAATACATGTAATAAAGTTCACATTATTAAAATAAAAAGATATTAGTATTCTTCCTTAATACACAGAAATACATTGATGAGAATATATATTTTAAAATATTAGCTCCTGGGAGGTAAACTAAAGATAGAGAAAATAACTCATTTCATACACATTTTAAAATTATGCTTCTTAATGTTTATGATTTTAAAATTTTTAAAAGTTTAATTTAAAATATAAACATTGAAGCATTGCTGAGTCTTACTTCAGTCTCACTTAAGTTTCCTAGGGGAAGAGAATGGAGTATGGCTGGTGTTAACCTTAATGTAAGTAGCAGAATAGTCATCACCTAGTTTAAGGAGAAGTAGATAAAGTGACAAGGAGAAGGCAATGGCACCCCACTCCAATACTCTTGCCTGGAAAATCCCATGGATGGAGGAGCCTGGTAGACTGCAGTCCATGGGGTCGCTAAGAGTTGGACACCACTGAGCGACTTCACTTTCACTTTTCACTTTCATGCATTGGAGAAGGAAATGACAACCCACTCCAGTGTTCTTGCCTGGACAATCCCAGGGATGGGGTAGCCTGGTGGACTGACATCTATGGAGTTGCATAGAGTTGGACATGACTGAAGTGACTTAGCAGTAGCAGATAAAGTGACAGAATTTGCAACAGCCCTGGAGGAATGTGTGCTTTGATATCATGGAGAAAAACATACCTTTTCTTCAAATTATTTGTTCAAAATGACATTGGGTTTCTAATGTGCTCAAATGACTAATGATTTTATAACTGTCCACAAAAATATAAACAGATATTACATAATCATCTTACATTTAGCCTGGTGGACTGACATCTATGAGTTGCATAGAGTTGGACATGACTGAAGTGACTTAGCAGTAGCAGATAAAGTGACAGAATTTGCAACAGCCCTGGAGGAATGTGTGCTTTGATATCATGGAGAAAAACATACCTTTTCTTCAAATTATTTGTTCAAAATGACATTGGGTTTCTAATGTGCTCAAATGACTAATGATTTTATAACTGTCCACAAAAATATAAACAGATATTACATAATCATCTTACATTTGAGAACAAAATGTAAAAATGATGTCACTGCACAAGAATTTATCCAACATGGAAAAGAAATTTAAAAGCCACAATGGGTTTCTTTTTAAATCAAGGGGTTTGCAATAAAAAAAAAGTAATTCTAAAATGCATGTTATTATAGTAAGCATTAAATTTTTAATGTAACAAATATCTTAAATCAGAGAAAATGATCACAGAATATAATGTTCTTTAATCATTACTGTCACATCTTTATTTTTAAATCTCTTTTCCAAAGCTCTAGCTTCACATTTTCTATGCCTGCTAGATAATTTCCACCTGAAATTAACTCTAAATTGTAACACATCCAAAATCGCTATTATCTTATTTTCCAAATTATCTCTCTCTAATTCCCATAGATCTGGACATAGAACCTACATCCTATCAGAAAAGAGGTTCAAATCTCAGAGTACTGCCAGGTATTTCTCTTCCTGCTAGAATTCATTCAACTTTCAAGTTCTTTCAAATCATATTACCAAAGAAAATGTCTGATTATAGCAGTCTCCTATTGATTAACCTTTCATGTCCTTCTATAGGAAAATACATTTTATAGGCTTCCTTGGTGGCTCAGGTGATAATCTGCCTGTAGTGCATGCGACCTGGGTTCAGTCCCTGGGTGGGGAAGATCCCCTGGAGAAGGGGATGACAATTCTAGTATTCTTGCCTAGAAAATTCCACGGATAGTGGAGCCTGGTGGGCTACAGTACATGTGGTAGGACAAGGACTAGGACAAGACTGAGCAACTAACAGGAAAATCCACGTATTCTTTCTTTCCAATAGTCTGTGAGCAACCACATTTGTTCCAAACCTTTTCCAGTTTTATATTCCATTGTTTCTCTTTGATTCACTCTAACCCAGCTAAACCAACATGGATCAACTAGTATATTTTCTTGTTTCTTCATTTCCCCACATGCTACTAATAAGACTTCATTCCCATTTCTCATACTGAACACTAGCAATTCTTTAAGACATCTCAAAGGCCACCATTTTCATGAAGAAATCTCATTTTCCCATGCTATAAAAATTCTTAACTTCCCTGAAATTCCAAATTACTAGACTTTTACATCCTTTATTATGATTCCACTTCTTTAATTTGGCGTAATTTTTTTCTGGTATTAACAGACTTAAGTGTCTTGAGATCAACAATTATTTCTAAATCATTATATATTCCACATCATCTTATGCTCAGCAGATATACATTCAAGTATCAGTTAATGTAACACTGGAGAATTAACCTGAGAGTGAATAGGGACTTCAACAATGAGCGATTTTTCTAAAATGTATTCATTCAACATGTATGTTTTAAGTATTACAAAGTTACAGGAGCTCCTATAATTTCACAAATGAAGATTGCCAAAAGTGAAAAATCCATCACAGTTAGCACCACATCTCGACTCTAAACATTTTGACAAATATAAAATTTCAGTATTTACTGTTTTACTTGAAGGAAAAATTAGTATTTAGTCATATATTTACATGAGAAAATATGCTAAATATTAAACAGAAAGTTCCTGGAAACGTATGTAAATGAGATTTTCACTAACTTCAATGAAATGTGGATATTATCTCAACTCCCTCAAAAAAAAAAAAACCCACTAAGATAATAGTTTAAGAATATAAAAATATAGACAATACATGGGGAACAATACCAACGATGGAAAGATGTAAGCAAATTTTGAAAGATAAAATGTGAATGACATGATGGATTGGGAACTGACTGAAACAAATCTCAGAGCTGAAATCCCACTATCTTCAAAAAGGGGATCACCTTGAGAACAAAGTCCATCCTTCCTACATAAGTCTGGGGAAACTCAAGTCTTAAAGAGACAATAGGAGAAAGCTGAACTTGGATTTATATAATTTTTTTAAAAATAGAAGTGTCCATGTCTGTGTATGGGATAACTTGATGTCCCCAGATTACCTCACCCCAAGCACAAGCCAGGCAACTCTATCCCCAGAAAACCAAACACAAGTTGGACAAGCAGAGGTGGGCCACAAAGGGCTCAGGATGCAGGAACAACTCATACTGTGGAATGGAGCGCTGAGATGTCATTCACTTGCTTAGGAAAGATTTAAGTAGCCTAAGTGCTGATTCACATTTACACCTCCCAAACTGAGCTCTACAAATCCTTAGCATAACCTGCCCTCTCCATAGCCCTCCCTATCTTAGTCAATGCAGCTCCAGCTGCTCAGAACAAACCAAACCAAATCAAACCTTAATTCTTCTATGTCCTACACGTACTCAGTCTAATAAGAAATCCTGCTAATTATAACTTTCAAATATATCAGGAACTGCCACCAGCTCCACTCTGAGCATCGTCACACCCTGGTTGGATGACCTCAGTAGCCTGATCATCCAACTGGTCCTCTGCTCTGCTCCTTTCTCCTTTTATCTTAACACAGCAGCTGGAGTGACCCTGTTAAAAAGTAAGCCAGGTGATGTCCGTCCTCCACCCAGAGACCTCCATTGGCTCCTTCCTCTCTTAAAGTAAAAGCGAAAGCCCTTGCAGTGTTATATAAACATACCAAATCTGACTCCTCATGATTTCTTTGGCCTTATCTCCTACCATTTTTCCTTTGTCTAAGTGTATTCCAGACACACTGATCTCTGACCTCCCCAACTCACTCACACACACACACACACACACACACACAAGTCAACAGATATCAACTATAACACAGGGTGAGAACTGCCTGGGGTCCTAAGATGGCACAGGAATAGGATGGGAAGACCACTTTCTCCCCCACAAATTCATCAAAAGAACATTTCAACGCTGAGTAAATTCTACAAAACAACTTCTGAATGCTGGCAGAGGACATCAGGCACCCAGAAAAGCAGATCATCGTCTTCAAAAACCGGTAGGAAAAATATAAAAGACAAAAAAGAGACAAAGGAGGTAGGCAGGGAGCTCCGTTCCAGGAAGGGAGCCCCGTCCCGGGAAGGGAGTCCCGTCCCGGGAAGGGAGTCTTAAAAAGTGAGAAGTTTCCAAACACCAGGAAACACTCTCACTGCCGAGTGAACCGTGGAAGCACAGAGGGTAACATAACAGGGAAGAAAAGTAAATAATTAATTAAAACCAACAGATTATGAGCCCAACGGCAACTGCCCCAGCAGAGAAACAGCACAGACACCTGCATCTGCCACTAGCAAGTGGGAGCTGGGCAGGGAGGCACGGGCTGCAGTGCTTTTTAAGAATCGGGCTGAAATGCCCCAAATGTAACTGGAGCAAACTAACTTGGGCTAGCATACCAGACTGTAGAATAGCTACCATGCAAAAAGCTCTAACATAAGACACTGCCAGGACCGCACACAGAACAAAGGAAGGAACAGAAATAACTGGCTGCAGACCATCGCCTGCCAGTGACAGGCAGCCAGAGCCCTAAGGGCTAGAAGGGGGCAATCGCAGCCCTGGAGAGACTTAATCTACCAAACTGCAAGCAGTCTTCTTTGCTAACTAAGACCTGGGATTCTGGACAGTCACCATGGGCCTGACAAGAGGCGCCAGCAGTACACCCAGAAAACTGAGCAGCAGGGAAAGGCGATAAGTCGCAGTGACAGTGCTCGCCAAACACCTGAACTACTCAGTCCTGGCAAGGGCACAAAATGCAGGCCCAACTGAATCTGTGCCTCTGAGGGCTACCTGAGAGCTGAGCCTGAGCGGCTTAGACCGGGGAGGAGCATGCAGCCTAGGCCGGCCTCAGACAGTTCCCAGCCGAGCAACGTAGAGCCTGAGCAGTGTGCGCCGTGTGTAGGGGCAGGCCCAGTGTGGCTGAGACACTGCAAGCACACCCCAGTGTTATTTGTTTGCAGAATCCCTGCCTCCGCACAGCACAACTGAACAAGTGAGCCTAAAAAAAAACAGTGTCCACCACCGCCCCCCTTGTGTCAGGGTGGAAATCAGACACTGAAGAGACCAGCAAACAGAAGAAGCTAAACAGAGGGAACTGCCTTGGAAGTGACCACATGCTGCCCACAACACCAGAGAAAGTCCCAGAAATATCTTTACTATTTTTACCACCATACTTTTTTTTTTTTTTTGGTTGATGTTGTTGCTTGATTGTTTTTTCTTCTCCTTTTTTAAAAAATTTTTAAGTCCTCTATTTCTCCTTTAATTTTAATTTTTATAACCTATTATCACTTTTCAAAAAAAAAAGACCCTATTTTTAAAGCAAATGCCACATATATATTTTTTTTGTGGTTGTTGTTTTTTAATAATTCTCGTGATTTTTTTCTTCTTGTTCTTCTTCTTTTCTTTAATATTGTATTTTTGAGAATCCAACCTCTACTCTAGATTTTTAATCTTTGCTTTTTGGTATTTGCTGTCAATTTTGTACATTTAAAAACCTAATCTTCAGTATCCAATTTTACCTGAGGGCAAGATTACTGGCTTGACCACTCTCTCCTCCTTTGGACTCTCCTTTTTCTCCACCAGCTTGTCTCTGTCTCCTCCCTCCCCCTTCTCTTCTTTACCCAACTCTGTGAATCTCTGTGTGTTCCAGAGGATGGAAAACACTTAGGGAATTGGTTACTGGATGGATCTGTCTCTCTCTTTTTCATTTCCCTCTTTTATCTTCCTAGCCACCTCTGTCTACCTCCTCCCTCTCCTCTTCCCTGTATAACTCTGTGAACATCTCTGAGCTGTCCAGACTGAGGAGTGCACATAAGGAAGTGATTACTGGCTAGCT
>SJYC01012935.1:0-16105 GCA_006408675.1 Madoqua kirkii | reverse complement strand
CATAGGAGCACCACAATATGTAAGACAAATGCTAACAAGTATGAAAGGGGAAATTAACAATAACACAATAATAGTGGGAAACTTTAATACCCTACTCACATATATGGATAGGTCAACTAAACAGAAAATTAACAAAGAAACACAAACTTTAAATAATACACTAGACCAGTTAGACCTAATTGATATCTACAGGACATTTCAGCCCAAAACAAAGAATTTCAACTTTTTCTCAAGTGCTCATGGAACCTTATACAGGATAGATCACATCTTGGGCCATAAATCTAGCCTTGGTAAATTAAAAAAATTGAAATCATTCCAACCATCTTTTCTGACCATAATGCAGTAAGATTAGATCTCAATTATAGGAGAAAAACTATTAAAAATTCCAACATATGGAGGCTGAAAAACACACTTCTGAATAACCAAGAAATCACAGAAGAAATCAAAAAATAAATCAAATTATGCATAGAAATGAACGAAAATGAAAACACAACAACCCAAAGCCTGTGGGATACTATGAAGGCAGTGCTAAGGGGAAAGTTCATAGCAATACAGGCATACCTCAAGAAAAAAGAAAAAAGTCAAATAAATACCCTAACTCTACACCTAAAGCAACTAGAAAAGGAAGAAATGGAGAATCCCAGGGTTAGTAGAAGAAAAGAAATCTTAAAAATTAGGGCAGCAATAAATGTAAAAGAAACAAAAGACACCATAGCAAAAATCAACAAAGCCAAAAGCTGGTTCTATGAAAGGATAAATAAAATTGACAAACCATTGCCAGACTCATCAAGAAACAAAGGGAGAAAAATAAAATCAATAAAATTAGAAATGAAAATGGAGAGATCACAACAGACAACACAGAAATACAAAGGATCATAAGAGACTACTATCAGCAATTATATGCCAACAAAATGGACAACATGGAAGAAATGGATAAATTCTTAGAAAAGTACAACTTTCCAAAACTGAACCAGAAAGAAATAGAAAATCTTAACAGACCTATCATAAGCACAGAAACTGAAAGTGTAATCAGAAATCTTCCAGCAAACAAAAGCCCAGGTCTAGACGGCTTCACAGCTGAATTCTACCAAAACTTTAGAGAAGAGCTAACACCGATCCTACTCAAACTCTTCCAGAAAATTGCAGAGGAAGGTAAACTTCCAAACTCATTCTATGAGGCCACCATTACCCTAATATCAAAATCTGACAAAGATGCCAAAAAAAGAGAAAACTACAGGCCAATATTACCGATGAATGTAGATGCAAAAATCCTTAACCAAATTCTGGCAATCAAAATCCAACAACACATTAAAAAGATCATACACCATGACCAAGCGGGCTTTATCCCAGGGATGCAAGGATTCTTCAATATCCGCAAATCAATCAATGTAATTCACCACATTAACAAATTGAAAAATAAAAGCCATATGATTATCTATTCTATGAGGTCACCATTACCCTAATACCAAAACCTGACAAAGATGACACACAAAAAGAAAACTACAACCCAATATCACTGATGAACATAGATGCAAAAATCCTTAACAAAATTCTAGCAATCAGAATCCAACAATACATTAGAAGGATCATACACCATGACCAAGTGAGCTTTATCCAGGGGATGCAAGGACTCTTCAATATCCACAAATCAATCAATGTAATCCACCACACCACATTAACAAATTGAAAAATAAAAACCATGGGCAAAAGTTGATGGATTTAAGAGAAAAAGAGGAGAAGAATTAAAGAAGTGAGAAACGGGGCAGTAGCTGAAAGGAGACCTGAAGTCAAGAAAGGATCATATCGATCGTTTTCTCTTTGGTACCTAAGTAAAAGGAAGCATTCAAAAATATCAACTGAAAAAAATCACATTTAATATTAAACAACAGGTTTGCTCTGAATACATTGACCTATTTGAGTTCATATATCATGCAGGCTCATATCAGGCACCAAAAGAATATTTTCTCCAGGAAAAAAGTCAAGCTAGAACAATTAGATAATGTCAACTTTTCAGAGAATTCAGATACCCTGTTAAGTTTCTGAACACTAGTGACCTTCTGGAGCGATTCCTATCATTGTGCCTGCTCTATGCTCTATGTTCCCTGCCTGCTCTATGTTTAAGATACACTGTTGCCTTGCTAGTCTATCATCTATCTCAGCTGAGTTTTTAAAGTATCTAAGCAAAAGATTTGTTAAGCCCTAGAGAAAAGCAAATTTTAAGAGACAAATAGATGAGACCAAGACCCAAGATCAAAACAACTGATGAAGACTTTCTGGTTTTATTTAAATCCATGGAGTTAAATAATAATAAAAAATAGTTTGCCAGTCTTAAGAAATCCATGGTCAATCTTGTCTGGTTTTCACTGAAAATGGAAAAGACTAAACCCAAGAGACTGGATGAAAAATGAAAAACAAAAAGCAGAAAAATGATGGGAAACGCAGGCATGCTATGTAAAAGTACAGACAATAACAAACTAACAACTAGACTTTCCTGTGACTCATGGAAAAATATGTGAAATCAGCTTATCCAAGCTTAAAAATAATGAATCATACAACTTAGAATACAGATGTCAGGAAAGCACATGTGTAATTTTGGATAAAACAATAATGAAAGGATATAGAGATATTATGAAAATTTTAATCACTTACTACTATAAAAATCATATTCTATATTCTTTGAGAATTCACATAAAATTAATAATAATTAATATCTACCTCAGTTAAATACTAAGAGATATTACACTCAGTAGTAAGCAATAGGTTTCATGCTTTCTTAAGTTTGGGCTTTTTAAAACTATCTCTAATTTATGCTTCAAATTAGATGAGAGCATTCCTTAATGCATTTGTTTTGGTAGAAAATCCAAATTTTGGTAATTACAGAGAACAGCTAGAAAATACTTAAGAGATCAACTAGCTGGTCAAAAATAAAATGAGAATTCTACCCAAGATTTTAAGCCAATAAAGACTGAAAGATGGAGAAGAACCAGAAACCTTGAATTTTGACTCCAACTTTGTCATCAACTGTGTTACTTTGGTTTCTTTGATCTTTTAAATAATTTATGCTTTAGGTACCTCTTCCCCGATAGCAGAACAAGTAAATCTGCTGTTTGAACTACACATTTTTAAACTTCAAGAACTTTCAATAAACTAGAATTTATACGTGTCTCAAGTTTAAGTTTTGAAAATAGAATTATCTCACAAAAGGTATATTTTAATACATAAATTTAAATATATCTATCTGCTAGTCACTCAGTTGTGTCTTACTCTTTGTGACCCTATCGACTGTAGCCTGCCAGGCTCCTTGGTCCATGGAACTCTCCAGACAAGAATACTGAAGTGGGCTGCCATTTCCTTCTTCAGAGGATCTTCCCAACCCAGGGATCAAATGTGGGTCTCTGCATGGCTCCAATACTTTGGCCACTTGATGTGAAGATCCAATTCATTGGATAAGACCCTCACACAGGGAAAGACTGAAGGCAGAGGAGAAGAGGGTGACAGAGGATGAGATGGTTGGATGGCATCACCAACTCAATGGACATGGGCGTGGGCAAACACTGAGAGATGGTGAGGGATGGGGAGGCCTGGCGTGCTGCAGTTCATGGGGTCGCAGAGAGCTGTACATAACTTGGCACTTGAACAACAACAACATCTAAGTGTCACGTATAGTGGAAACTGCTGCAGTGTTCAGGTCCTCCTCCCTTCTCCCTTTGGCCAGTTTTCAGGATTAAAACTCTCATCTCCCCTATCTCCTAACTGCTAAAAAGTGTTGCCTGCTGAGTTCACTTCTCAGACTCTCCTGAGGAATCACCATTCACAGCAGAAAGCTTCTCCACCCATGTCTAAGCGTCAAATCCAGGATTGTAATTTGGGAGTATAAGGATTTGTCCTCCTGACTTCAAGAAAGGACAGTTTAGGACTATCATTTCCCCCCACCCCCAGAGCTCCTGTGTGACCTGCTGAGGCCTTTGTAGCATCTACATCACAGCTGAACTTTTATTTTGCCTCATCTGTCCCTCACTCCTTACCACATGTGGACCTGTACCTGTGTGTGCGGGCACGCTAAGTCACCCAAGTCATGTCCAAATCTTTGCAACATCAAGGACTGTAGCCTAACAGGCTCCTCTGTCCATGGGATTTTCCAGTCAGTACTGGAGTGGCTTGGCATGCCCTCCTTCAGGGAACTTTCCTGACCCAGGGAGGAACCCCTGTGTCTTATGCCTCCTGCATTGCTAGGCAAGATCTTTACTACTAGCGCCACCTAGGAAGCTCTTGATCTAAGCAGACTCCCTGACAAATTTCTGGCATGCAAATCTCTACTCCCAATCTGTTTTCCTGGAAGCTCAATCTGAAACATCCAATCCTAAAGGGCTAGTAAACCACAAGAGGCACCACCAGTCCTTCAATGACTGTTTCTAAACCACTCTGTGGTCATAGCTCAATCAGTTATTTCATGATGGAGAAAGAAGCAAAAAAGCTTTTTTTCTTCAATTTAATTTCACTTTGATTGGTCAGTCATTATCAGAAAAAAAAATCATAACAATTTCTAACTGACTGAGAACTTACTGTGTACCAAGCACCACATTTAGCACTTGGTTAAATCTTTTAAATTCATATTCAGAGCTACATTGTTGTTTAGTCACTGAGTCATGTCCAACACTTTGAGACGCCATGAACTGCAGCAAAACAGGTTTCCCCTGTCATGTACTATCTCCCAGAGTTTGCTCATACTCATGTCTACTGAGTCGGTGATGTTATCCAACCATCTCATCCTCTGTCGTCCCCTTCTCTGCCCACTTTCAATCTTTCTGAGCACCAGGATCTTTTCAAATGAGTCAGCTCTTTGCATCAGGTGGCCAAAGTCTTGGAGTTTCAGCTTCAGCATCAATCCTTTCAGTGTATACTCAGGGCTGACTTTCTTCAGGATGGACTGGTTGGATCTCCCAGCAGTCCAAAGGACTCTCAAGAGTCTTCTCCAACACCACAGTTCAAAGTATCGATTCTTTGGCGCACAGCCTTCTTTTTGGTCCAACTTTCACATCCATAAATGACTACTGGAAAAAACATAGTTTTGACTAGACAGACATTTACTGGTAAAGTAATGTCTCTGCTTTTTAATATGCTGTCTAGGTTTGTCATAGCTTTCCTTCCAAGGAGCAAGCGTCTTCTAATTTCTTGGCTGTAGTCACTGTCTGCAGTAATTTTGGAGCCCAAGAAAATAAAGTCTGTCGCTGTTTCCATTGTTTCCTCATTTATTTGCCAAGAAGTGATGTGACTAGATGCCATGATCTTAGTTTTTTGAATGCTGAGCTCCGGTTATTATTATTATCCATGTTTTGTAAAGAAGTAAACAGAGGATAAGTGTATTAATTATCTTAAATTTTGGAGCCCAAGAAAATAAAGTCTGTCGCTGTTTCCATTGTTTCCTCATTTATTTGCCAAGAAGTGATGTGACTAGATGCCATGATCTTAGTTTTTTGAATGCTGAGCTCCGGTTATTATTATTATCCATGTTTTGTAAAGAAGTAAACAGAGGATAAGTGTATTAATTATCTTTTACAAGATCACAGTACTAGTAAGTGGTGCACCTAATCCAAGTTGTTCAGTATTCCAAAATCTATGGTCTACACAATACAGTCTAATCTCCATCAACTTTAGTCACTAAACATGTGCCTGCTGGTTGTACCCTGAGAGAAGGCAAGTGCTATAGTAAAAAACAATCACAACATTCTGAAAAGACCGACCAAATTAGCATGCCTTCTTTATGTAGCAAAGTCAATGTCAAGTATAAAAAATGAAGAAGCACTTTAAGTAATGAAAACTCCAATCTTTGGGTTTCTACTAAACCAGTGCTCAAAACTTAGCTTTATTTTGACTGAAATTATGAAAAATACTACAGCGCTTCTGTACCTTATCTTTGCACCAACTTTTCCCATTTTCAGTTGTAAAAGCATAATCTCCATTTCTATGAAGACTTAAAAAACCTTCTAGAATTAACACCCAAAAAAGATGTCCTCTTCATCATAAGGGATTAGAATGCAAAAGTAGGAGGCCAAGAGTTACCTGGAGTAGCAGGAAAATTTGGCCCTGCTGTACAAAATGAAGCAAGTCAAAGGCTAACAGAGTTTTGCCAAGAGAACATGTTGGTAATAGCAAACACTCTCTTCCAACAACACAAGAGAAGACTCTACACATTGACATCACCAGATGGTCAATGTTGAAATCAGACTGATTTTATTCTTTGCAGCCAAAGATGGAGAAGCTCTATACAGTCAGCAAAAACAAGAACGGGATCTGACTGTGGCTCAGATCATGAATTCTTTATTGCCAAATTTAGACTTAAATTGAAGAAAGTAGGGAAAACCACTAGGCCATTCAAGTATGACCTAAATCAAATCCCTTACGATTATACAGCAGAAATGACAAACAGAATCAAGGGATTAGATCTGATAGACAGATTGCCTGAAGAATAATGGACGGAGGTGCATGACATTGTACAGGAGGCAGTGATCAAGACCATTCCTAAGAAAAAGAAATGCAAAAAGGTAAAATGGTTCTCTGAGGAGGCCTTACAAATAGCTGAAAAAAGAAGAGAAGCAAAAGGCAACGGAGAAAAGAAAGATATATCCCTTAGAATGCAGAGTTCCAAAGAATAGCAAGGAGAGATAAGAAAGCCTTCCCCAGAAATCAACACAAAGAAATAAAGAAAAACAATAGAATGGGAACGACTAGAGATCTCTTCAGGAAAATTAGAGATACCAAGGGAACGTTTCGTGCAAAGATGAGCACAATAAAGGACAGAAACAGTATGGACCTAACAAAAGCAGAAGATACTAACAAGAGGCGGCAAGAATACACAGAAAAACTGCACAAAAAAGATCTTCACGACCCAGATAATCACGATGGTGTGATCACTCACCTAGAGCCACACATCCTGGAAGGTGCAGTCAAGTAGGCCTTAGAAAGCATCACTACAAGCAAAGCTAGTGGAGGTGACGGGATTCCAGTGGAGCTATTTCAAATCCTAAAAGATGATGCTGTGAAAGTGCTGCACTCAATATACCAGCAAGTTTGGAAAACTCAGCAGTGGCCACAGGACTGGAAAAGGTCAGTTTTCATTCCAATCCCAAAGAAAGGCAATGCCAATGAATGCTCAAACTACTGCACAACTGCACTCCTATCACACCCTAGTAAAGTAATGCTCAAAATTCTCCAAGCCAGGCTTCAACAGTATATGAACCTTGAACTTCCAGATGTACAAGCTGGATTTAGAAAACTCAGAAGAACCAGAGATCAAATTTCAACATCCATTGATCATTAAAAAAGCAAGGGTTTCAGGAAAACATCTACTTTTGCTTTATTGACTATGCCAAAGCCTTTGACTGTGTGGATCACAACGAAATGTGGAAAATTCTTAAAGAGATGAGAATACCAGACCACCTGACTTGCCTCCTCAGAAATCTGTATGCAGGTAGAGAAGCAACAGTTAGAAACAGACATGGAAAAACAGACTGTTCCAAATTGGGAAAAGAATACATAAGGCTGCCTACTGTCACCTTGCTTATTTAACTTATATGCAGAATACATCATGAGAAATTCAAGGCTGGATGAAGTACAAGCTGGAATCAAGATTGCTGAGGAAAATATCAATAACCTCAGATACACAGATGACACCACCCTTATAGCAGAAAGTGAAGAAGGACTAAAGAGTCTCTTGATGAAAATGCAAGAGGAGAGTGAAAAATATTTAACTTATATGCAGAATACATCATGAGAAATTCAAGGCTGGATGAAGTACAAGCTGGAATCAAGATTGCTGAGGAAAATATCAATAACCTCAGATACACAGATGACACCACCCTTATAGCAGAAAGTGAAGAAGGACTAAAGAGTCTCTTGATGAAAATGCAAGAGGAGAGTGAAAAAGTTGGCTTAAAACTCAACATTCAGAAAGTTAAGGTCATGAAATCTGGTCCCATCACGTTATGGCAAATAGAAGGGGAAACAATGGAAACAGTGACAGACTTTATTTTGGGGGGCTCCAAAATCACTGCAGATTGTGTGATTGCAGACATGAAATTAAAAGACACTTGCTCCTTGGAAGAAAAACTACCACCAACCTAGACAGCATATTAAAAAGCAGAGATATTACTTTGCCAACAAAGATCCATCTAGTCAAAGCTGCAGTTTTTCCAGTAGTCATTTACGGATGGGAGAGTTGAACGATAAACAGAGTGCCAAAGGAATGATGCTTTAAAATTGTGGTGTTGGAGAAGACTCTTGAGAGTTCCTTGGACTGTAAGGAGATCCAACCAGTCCATCCTAAAGGAAATTAGTCCTGAATATTCATTGGAACAACCGATGTTGAAGCTGAAACTCCAATACTTCAGCCACTTGATGTGAAGAACTGACACACTGGAAAAGACCCTGATGCTGGGAAAGACTGAAGGTAGCAGGAGAAGGGGATGACAGAGGCTGAGATTGTCTGATGACATCACCGACACAACGGACATGAGTTTGAGTAGGTTCCAGGAGTTGGTGATGGACAGGGAGGCCTGCATGCTGCAGTCCATGGGGTCGCCAAGAGTCAGACACGACTGAGCTACTGAACTGAACTGAACTGAATCTCCATTTTAAAAATTAGATGAAATCCAAGCAGCTTGAATTTGTGACCAATATATATTTTATATATTTGAATTTTCCTTATATTGGCATACTGTATTAAAGTATTAGGCTTTTCTAGCAGGAGAATTTATTTGACTTTCAACTTTCTACAATATTAGAAGAGCTGAGCAGTGTAGACAATATAAAACTTTCAACTGCATATTTCTCCTGAAAATATATTTGTATAGTTTCAGTAAATTTCTCTTTAAAACAATCATTATTTTTTGTTGACTCCAACATGTATGTCCTAAAGCAACAGGATTTTTAGAAATAGGAATGCGCTGAACATGGCCAGGAGTGAGGCAGGAGCCAGCCAGGGTGGAATAGCTGACAATACACCTTTCAGACAGGCAGGTCTGTGTTTCTGTCTTGTGTGTGTCACTAATCAATTATGTTATTTGTTATCTTGAGTTACATGATTTTCTGCATCATAGAGTTAACAATACACATCTTTGGAATTGTAGAAGAACTAAATAATGTAATATTTTCAAAGTTTAAGAAAGAACCTCTTAGGCATTTAATGTGTAACTGTTATCCTTGACAAAGACAAGATGTGTATAAAATTTTAGTGGGGTTTGGCATATGGGAAGTCACTTGTTTTGTTTTGTTTTATTTCAAAGGAACCCATAAAGGAACTAGCCAGTGAAAATGCTTGAAAAGCATTTATTTTACATGTAAGTGCCAAACAGAAGTAATTGTACAAAAGAAGGAAATGTCAGGAAAAGACAGTAAATTAACATAATAGCATAATGCAAAATTTAGCCCAGAAATGTTTTTGCTTTACTCAAATTCATTTCCAGGCAGCAAGACGATTCACCACTTTTCTTTTTTATGAAAACAGAAACTCCCTTAGGGATGGTATGAGTGAGCCAGCTAGCAAAACCCCAAATCTGGGAGGGCTATAAGTCGTTTCCTAAGCCTACACCAAATGCATCGTACACAGATGGTCTGATGAAAAAAAATCTTCCTATGCCTTGAAAATTCTTTTGGAAGGCAGGTATTGTTGCAATTTAAAATATCTGTCAGATATAATTATTTTTAAAACAATCAAACTGTAAATTGATGTTTAATAGGGCATAATCAAAACATATTTAAAAAATGATGTTTAAAACAAAGATGGATGTGAATATAAAATACACACTTGCAAAGATAAGATCTATTTTGACCTACAGGTTGCAAGGAAAACCTAAAAATACTGAGAGCATTTGGCAAATGTTGTTCAGTCACTCAGTCATGTCCAATTCTTTGTGACACCATGGACTGTAGCACACCAGGCTTCCCTGTGCTTCAGCATCTCCTGGAGTTTGTTCAAAGTGATGTTCACTGAGTTGGTATGCCATCCAACCTTCTCATTCTCTGTCGCCCCCTTCTTAGGGCATAATCAAAACATATTTAAAAAATGATGTTTAAAACAAAGATGGATGTGAATATAAAATACACACTTGCAAAGATAAGATCTATTTTGACCTACAGGTTGCAAGGAAAACCTAAAAATACTGAGAGCATTTGGCAAATGTTGTTCAGTCACTCAGTCATGTCCAATTCTTTGTGACACCATGGACTGTAGCACACCAGGCTTCCCTGTGCTTCAGCATCTCCTGGAGTTTGTTCAAAGTGATGTTCACTGAGTTGGTATGCCATCCAACCTTCTCATTCTCTGTCGCCCCTTTCTCCTGCCTTCAGTCTTTCCAAGCATCTGGGTCTTTTCCAATGAGTCAGCTCATCTCATCAGGTGGCCAAAGTATTGGAGCTTTGCCTTCAGCATCAGTCTTTCCAGTGAATATTCAAGTTTGATTTCCTTTAGGACTGACTGATTTAATCTCCTTGCTATCCAAGGGACTCTCAAAAGTCTTCTCCAGCACCACAGTTCAAAATGTCAAATCACCAATAGAAATGAGGAACAAGTAGTTTTCCATTGGTAGCCCTGAGAATGGGGCAGTAGAAGTGAAAAATGACCTGCTGGCTCTGACCAGATGTTCTCAGGAAACTGTTTGCGCTTGTCTTTGGTGGTTCTTCCCCAGCCACCTCTGTCACATGTACATTTCCTTCTCCTTTTTGTAGCTAAATAGTCATTATGACCTTAAAGATTAGACTCAGAATTTGACTGGAAGCTGGCTCTTAGACTGAGAGTTATGTCAGCCAAAGCATTTCTTGCTTCTCCTTCAGTTCAGTTCAGTTCAGTCTCTCAGTAGTGTCCGACTCTTTGCGACCCCATGAATCGCAGCACACCAGGCCTCCCTGTCCATCACCATCTCCCAGAGTTCACTCAGACTCACGTCCATTGAGTCTGTGATGTCATCCAGCCATCTCATCCTCTGTCGTCCCCTTCTCCTCCTGCCCCCAATCCCTCCCAGCATCAGAGTCTTTCCCAGTGAGTCAACTCTTCACATGAGGTGGCCAAAGTACTGGAGTTTCAGCTTTAGCATCATTCCTTCCAAAGAACACCCAGAGCCAACCTTCTTTAGAATGGACTGGTTGGATCTCCTTGCAGGCCAAGGGACTCTCAAGAGTCTTCTCCAACACCACACTTCAAAAGCATCAATTCTTCAGTGCTCAGCTTTCTTCACAGTCCAACTCTCACATCCATACATGACCACTGGAAAAACCATAGCCTTGACTAGATGGACCTTTGTTGGCAAAGTAATGTCTGTGCTTTTCAATATGCTTCTCCTTAATTCCTCTTTTTCTTTTCTCTGCCTTTACCTTTCAAGTAAGAGATGGGAGGAAAGATAATCCATCTTTTAAATATTTCTCAAGGTAAGTCCCATACACTGACTAGATATTGTGTTTTTCACTCTTTAAGCAGATATATATTGTGTTACTCTGTGTATCAGACACTGAACTACGAATGTATCCTTCAAAGGGCTCCTGAATCTTACAGTCCAGGAGGAAATATTACTTTCAGTTGAGTGCGATTCTTTGCTACCCCATGGACAATAGCTTGCCAGGGTCCTCTGTCTGAGGGATTCTCCAGGCAAGAATATTGTTGTTGGCTGCCACGTCCTTCTCCAGGGGATCTTCCTAACCCAGGGATTGAACTTGGGTCTCCTGCATTGCAGGCAGATTCTTTACCATCTGAGAGACAGACATTAAACAAGTAATTTAATGGCGCTAATTGCTGAAGTGTCTTATAGGAGGAAAAGGTCAAGAGAATGTGTGGTATTTGGGGTGTGAATAAATGGAAGGCACAATAATTGGTTCCCAGGGCAAAGAGATTAGTTTAGACAAAGAACTTAGAGTAAGAAAGCAAAAATGAGTTAAAAAAATGGATGAGTAAAATTTAATGGGACTATTTGTTAAAACCATTAATGGGGTAAAAGACTGAATTTTTAAGTGATATATAGTAAGCACTATTTTCCAAACTATTTTAGAACATTTTTCCTTGTTTTTCTTAGGGAATCTTCAAAGAACTATGTTCTTTTAACAGAACCAAAGAAGCAGCCTAGAAGCAGCAGAAAGAATAAGGAAAAATCTTGTCTTAATTGATGAAAGTAAGAGAGAAGAAAAACTATGATGGATACAGAATCCCAGGCATTCACCCTTTTTGCCTCATCCAACACACTCTGATGGAGAAGGAAATAGCAACCCACTTCAATATTTCTGTCTGGGAAACCCAATGGATAGAGGAGCCTGGTGAGCTATAGTCCATGGGGACAGAAAGAGTCAGACAAGCTGAGCTGCTGAACAGTAACAACAAAACTTTGAACCTTTTAGTCATATTTCTACACCTTGGGATTTCAAGGCTTCCTTCTGTCTGGGAAACCCAATGGATAGAGGAGCCTGGTGAGCTATAGTCCATGGGGACAGAAAGAGTCAGACAAGCTGAGCTGCTGAACAGTAACAACAAAACTTTGAACCTTTTAGTCATATTTCTACACCTTGGGATTTCAAGGCTTCCTTATCCTTCACTATCTTCCAGAGTTTGCTCAAATTCATATCCATTGAGCTGGTGGTGCTACCTAACCATCTCATCCTCTGCCACCCTCTTCTCTTCCCACCTTCAATCTTTCCCAGTATTGGGGTCTTTTCCAATGAGTCAGTTCTTCACAACAAGTGGCCAAAGTATGAAAGTTTCAGCTTCAGCTGAATGAATATTCCAATGAATATTCAGGACTGATTTCCTTTAGGATGGACTGGTTTGATCTCCCTGCTGTCCAAGGGACTCTCCTAAGAGTCTTTTGTAGCACCACAGTTTGAAGGCATCAATTCTTCAGCACTCAGTGTTCTATATGGTCCAACTCTCACATCCATACACGACTACTGGAAAAACCACAGCTTTGACTATGTGGACCTTTTGTCAGCAAAGTGATGTCTCTGCTTTTTAATATGCTGTCTAGGTTTGTCATAGCTTTTCTTCCAAAGAGAAAGTGTCTTTTCAATTTCACAGCTGCAGTCACCACTGGCAATGATTTTGGAGATCAACAAAAGAAAATCTGTCACTGTTTCTACTTTTCTCCCTTCTACTTGCCATGAAGTGATGGGACCATATGCCAAGATCTTCATTTTTCAAATGCTCAATTTTAAGCCAGCTCTCCTGTTTCACACTCATCAAGGGGCTCTTCAATTCCTCTTCATTTCCTGCCATTAGAGTGGTATCATATCTGAGGTTGTTGATATTTCTCCCAGGAATCTTGATTCCAGAGTGTGACTCATCCAATCCAGTTTTTTCCATGATGTACTCTGAATATAAGTTAAATAAACAGGGTGACAATATACAGTCTTGACGTACTCTTTTCCCAACTTGGAACTAGTTTATTGTTCCCTGTCTTGTTCTAACTGCTGCTTCTTGATCTGTATACAGGTGTTTTAGGAGACAGATAAGTTGGTCTGGCACTCCCATCTCTTTAAAAATTTTTTAGTTTTAACTGATCCACACAGTCAGAGGCTACTGTCAATGAAGCAGAAGTAGATGTTTTTCTGGAACTCCTTTCCTTTCTCTGTGATCCAACAAATGTTTACAATTTGACTCTGGTTCCTCTGCCTTTTCTAAACTCAGCTTGTACACCTGCAAGTTCTCAGTTCACATGCTGCTAAGACTAGCTTCAAGGATTTTGAGCTTTACCTTGCTGAAAGTGAAAGCAATAGTTGCTCAGTCTTGTCCAATTCTTTGTGGACCTATGGACTGTAGCCCACCAGGCTCTTCCGTCCTTGAACACAATTTGGTAATTGATAGAGTATAATACAATAGTTTTAACATTCGTTGGCAGTGCTCTTCTTTAGAACTGGAATGAAACTGACCTTTTCCAGTCCTGTGGCCACTGGTGAGTTTTTCAAATTTGCTGACATATTGAGTGCAGCACTTTAACAGAATTATCTTTTAGGATTTTAAATAGCTCAGCTGGAATTCCATTACTTCCACTAGTTCGTGCAGAGTAATGCTTCCTAAGGTCCACTTGCCTTCACACTCCAGGATGTATGGTTCTAGGTGAGTGATCACACCATCATGGTTATCCAGGTCATTAAGACCTTTCTGTACAGTTCTTCTGTGTACTCTTGCCACCTCTACTTAATATCTTTTGCTTCTGTTAGGTCCTTATCATTTCTGTCCTTTATCATGTCCATCCTTGCATGAAATGTTCCCTTGATAGCTCCAGTTTTCTAGAAGAGATCTCTAAAAACAGAAAGCCTTGCCCATTCTGTTGTTTTCCTCTGTTCTTTGCATTGTTCATGTAAGAAGGCTTTCTTATCTCTCGTGCTGTTCTCTGGGACTGTGTTTTCAGTTTGGTATACTTTTCCTTTACTTCCTTGCCTTTCGCTTCTCTTTTTTCCTCAGCTATTTGTTAAGCTTCCTCAGACAACCACTTTGTCTTTTTGCATTTATTTTTCTTTGGGATGGTGTTAGTCACTGCCTCCTGCTCAGTATCATGAACTTCCATCCATAGCTCTTCAGATGCTGTCTACCACATCTAATCCCTTGAATCTACTCTTCATCTCCACCGTATAATCATAAGGGACTGGATAAATAACTCCTGCTTTTTCTTTAAACATTTGACCCTTTCTCTCGGTTTGTGTTATTCCTTATACAAATGTTTCTTGTCTAGCCATCTTCACAAGTACATGCTCTCAAGGGGCAAATTCACACTGCAAATAAAAATTATATTTGCTAACATAAATTGACATATGCTTGATACTTTTCACATTCAAGATTGTGTTCTACATGCTTTATTTGTAGTAATTCATTTGAACTCATAAGGTGTGTGTGAATAGCTACTGTTTTTATAATAATATTACACTAAGAAATGAATATACAAAAAAGATGATGATCAAGGTTTCCAAATTTTCAACTTGAATAATACATCACATTTAACAATGGTTCCAATAGGGGCTTTCCAGGTCATGCTAGTGATAAAGAACTGTCTGCCAATGCAGGAGACATAGGAGACATGGGTTCTATCCTGGGTCAGGCAGATCTCCTGGAGTTGGTAGCCAACTCCAGTTTTCTTGCCTGGAAAATCCCATGGACAGAGGGGCCTGGAGGGCTACAGTCCATGAGGTCACAAAGAGTTGGACACAACTGAAGCGACCTGCAGACAGCACAGCCAATTCTAGCAGAAGTCCATCTCTAAACCTTAGCATGTCAACACGCTGTTTTTCTGGACCTCCCCCCATAATTTGTTCAATTCTAACATGTAAACATGTGGTCCCTGTCTCAGTTACTTTTGTTAGAAAGTGAATAAAATCTTAACCTCCATCATCAATGGAAAATATTAAATACATTACACTGTGTTTCTATTGTGACATACAGTTATTAAAAATAATGAGGCATTTACAAATACAGTCACATGGAAAGTTGTCCATGACCTATTGGTGAGTGAAAAAGGAAAACTTTAAAACAAAAGATCCAGCAAATGAATGGCAGACACCCATATATGCCAAAGAATGTAAGGAAATATCTGTAAGACTATTTGTCAAACTCAAGAACAGGACTTAGGAGTCGGGTAATGAGGAAGAGTTATGATGTGATCCTATATGCTTCTGAATTATTTACTTTTTTCATAATGGGCTCACGCCATTTGTAAAAGGCAAAAAGTAACATTGGGGAATGGGCTAACAATATTGGATGATAACCATGATTTAGCTAGATTTCCCCGCATTATTTGTTCTATTTTATTTTTCTGCTTTATTTTCCTTTCCTTCTCCATACATAGCCTAGATACCAATTACACTGAGCCTTTTCTTTTCTAAACATTTTCTTATGCTTCCATCTCAACCCACAGTACTGTAGTTCCTTAAATTTAATTTTTCTAAAGAAAATCATGCACATTTTACAATTTGGTACATATTTTATAAAAAGAAGAATCCAAATATTCAGAAAATTTTCTGCATTTTAAATCAAAAATATTTTATAAATTAAACATAATATTTCCTGAAGTTTAAATTTTTAGAAAATAATTAATAGTTACAAAGTTTCTGTGTAGGTAATTATATTTCTTGTAAAAAGATG
>SJYC01012932.1:0-12551 GCA_006408675.1 Madoqua kirkii | reverse complement strand
AGCTACAATAATTATATAAATTAACAAAGATTATATTTTAAAACAACAAAGACTATAACAAGAATAATGGTATGAAATAGATCTAACACATGAAAGTTAGGAAAGCAATGACTAAGTCAGTCTTTAGTGGAATGTACCATCTACTCAGCTTGATCATTCTCTCATTTTCTCCTTATGCTTATGTTCAGTTCCCTTTAACTCTTCACTTTATTTTATTTTCATCAGAGAATACATAGTACATGTAATGAGCTTCTAAGTAGTGAATTACATTACATAATATCTAGGGCAGACCACACACATATTTTTTTGAAGTAATGTAAATATGGTCTAAGTATGGAAGAAATGCACAGATACTGTACAAGTATGAGAGAAGTACGTAATTCTTTATAAGGTTCTAGTCACATAATACAACTGCTGTGCCATTCTACTTAGAAAATCTGATAATTTGGTACACTTTGATTACAAGTAATGAGTTACCCAAACTTGCTGCTCCTATTGACTACCCTGAGGGTAGTAACTGACAGGTGGACAGGCCAAAAATCTGGATCAGGTTTTCTATTGGCCATAAATTGAACAAACTGGCATAATGAAACTGGCATGATCCTACATGGTGCTATCAAGTTCAAGAAATACTCAAACATAGCTCTTAACCCTTCAGAATCTTAAGATCCAGTTTAGAAGATATCTTTAGAGAAGCTAAACATAACTCAGGCCACAGGTGATGATTTGAGTGTAGTGATTTACTGACAGCTTAGTAATGTATAGTAAGTATGAGGTCCAGTCCAGAGCAATTTATATTCATTTCATATTATCCTCACAACTACTGTAAATAGGAATAACTATTTATCAATTAAGAAACTATTTTAACAGATTAAGTAATAGCACAGCAAGTAAGTGGCAGAGCCAAGATTTGAACCCAGGTTTGACTCAAATTCTATGCTCTTCACCTCTTACTATACAGCATGCTAACTCTCTGGATCACTAGATCCTCAAAACTTTCATTTAAAAAAGATAAAGGATGGACAGATCAATATTTACTAAGAAAGTATGTCAGAAAATTTGTAAACATCTATTTCCTACTGAGTTTCTCTGGTGGCTCAGTGGTAAAGAACCCGCCTGCCAATGCAGGAGACACAGGTCAGATCTCTGGGTTAGGAGGATCCCTTGAAGGAAATGGAAACTCACTCCAGTATTCTTGCTTGGAGAATCCCATGAACAGAGGAGCCTGGTGGGCTAAAGCTCACAGGGTCGCAAAAGAGTCAGTCACGACTTAGTGACTAAATAACTAACACAACTAAATAAGTAAACAATAATAACAATGAATTTCCTGCTTAAACTTCAAAATAAGATACAAGGTGTTTTTATTCCCATTTTACAGATGAGAAACCCATATTGTTTAGGTGAGAGATTCAGTCAGTAGTAGTCAAAGCATGGGGCTTCCCTGGTGGCTCACATGGTAAAGAATCTGCCTGCAATGCAAGAGACCTGGGTTCAATTCCTGGGTTGGGAGGATCCCTTGGAGAAAGGAATGGCATCCTATTCAGAAACTTGATCTCCCTCATTCCAAAAACCTATGTCATGCAAAGCAAATAAGTCGGTTAAAGAAGGAGACATCAAAGAAAGGGGTTCAATATTAACAAAAGCCTGGAAATTAGGGCAGATAGTGTGGTATGTCTGTGTGTGTGTGTAAGAGACAGAGAGAGACTGAGAGAGAAAGAGAGAGATAAACGGCTGTTGAACATCAGGCAAAGGAATGTAATTTATTCCTTCTCCTAAATCATAACAGCATTCAGGTTGGACATTACTCCATGTACAAATGGTCCTTACTAGGATAAATGTTGTTGCCATGCAGTACAAATCTTCAGTTCAGTTCAGTCGCTCACTTGTGTCCAACTCTTTGCTGCCCCATGTACTGCAGCACGCCAGGCCTCCCTGTCCATCAACAACTCCTGGAGTCCATCCAAACCCATGTACATTGAGTCAGTGATGCCATCCAACCATTTCATCTTCTGTCTTCCCTTTCTCCTCCTGCCCTCAATATTTCCCAGCATTACAAATCTTCAGGCCAGTCCGATCAAATAAACAATGTTGTTCCTGGTATATAAAGTAGCACAAACTTTTCTCCCTTTTAATTTGGAGAGCTTTTATGTTATTTTAAGCTGTTCTCAAGTTTAATGGCATAGGTTACCTATGTCTATGCCCATTAAAGTGGTATTTTCTTTGTCTCAGAATATAATTATTGCCACTGAAGGAACACGTACTAAAGAGAAAAGATCTACAGACAGACAATGATAAACATAAATTACTACTCATCAGAAAAAAAATCAAGCACAGAATCTTGGGGTTTTTGTATAAACATTGTGTGTTAGTCACTCAGAGACGTCTAACTCTTTGCGACCCCATGGACTGTAGTCCACCAGGCTCTTCTGTCCATGGAAATCTCCACGCAAGAATACTGGAGTGGGTACCCATTCCCTTTTCCAGGGTATCTTCCTGATCCAGGGATTGAACTTGGATCTCCTGCATTGCAGGCAGATTCTTTACCCTCTGAGCCACCAAGGAAGCCCTTTGTATAAATTAGGTGGTAAAGATACTGAGATCAAAAGGTAGGGCACTGGCAGGTTTTGAACTTAGTTTTAAAAGGAGAAGTAGTACATGCCAGACAGATGCTTGCTGCTTTAATCTATTTCCACAAACTTCATAATACATGTGTGTGGTAAAGATTAGTGGCCTCGAAGGAAATTAAAAAAAGAGGGGATATAGATACACATATAGCTAACTCACTTCACTGTACAGCAGAAACTAACATACCATTGTAAAGTAACTATACTCCAATGAAAATTAGAATAAAAAAAGATCAGTCTCCTCATCTTGGAATGAGTGAAAACATTCAGAGCCGTTAGGTAATCTGCCCAAGACCACACTGTCAGTCAGTGGTCAAGTCAGACAAAGGCCATGCTCTTCCCATGTACCAGGCTTGCTCCCCCTGCAGAACTTCCATTCTACTTATGAACAATATTCTGAAATCAAAGGCCTAAGTATGCAGTGAACACAATTATATGGCTCTGCATGACTCTATATATCTAGAAAAGGAAGTAGTGTATTTCTAGCTGGCCAATAATTTTATGTTATTTTTAAAGTTCAATGAAATGCAATAAACTTACCTTTTCATTGTATTAGTGAAAAATAGAGAGTGTTCATTTCTTTGGTACTAGTGCAGAACTACGGGACAGTGCAGACAGCAAAGGGAGTTGGTGATGGACAGGGGAACCTGGCGTGCTGCAGTCCATGGGGTCATAGAGAGCTGGACACAACTGAGTGACTGAAGTGCAGAACTTCTTAGAACATGCAACCTTAAATAAAACATCTCTTTAAAAATATATTTCAAGCCCCTGAAATACTTTCACTCTGAAGAATTTTGAATTCTGTCGTTGTTCAGTCACCAAATTGTGTCCCACTCTCTACAACCCCATGACTGCAGCAAGCCAGGCCTCCCGGTCCTTTATCTCCTGGAGTTTGCTCACATTCACGTCCAGTGAGTCATGATGCCACCGAACTATTTCATCCTCTGTTGACCCCTTCTCCTGCCCTCAATCTTTCCCAGCATCAAAGTCGTTTCCAAAAAGTCAGCTCTTTGCATAAGGTGAATTTTGAATAGTCATGCACATTAAATATTATAGACATTGGATTGATAGATAAATCAAATATCATCGTTTAATCCATTTACTTCACTGTGACAACATTTGTTAAAACTGAGTTTAATATGTGGTCTCGATGATTTATTTGAATCCCTAATATCTATATGTATTTCAGCAGACCTAATATACCCACTTTTCTTTAGAATTTAATGTAATAACAAAGCTCATTTGAAGTAATACTTTAAAAAATGCACAGCTCTCCTCTACCTGCCAGATAATCCTGATCTTCCTCATTGCCCTACATCCTCACTGACATATACCTATTTCACACTGATTATTATTTAAGTTTTGGGACTGATTAATTTAAATGATATAGCCTCTGCCTTCAAGAAGCTTACAGTTTAGTGTACTGCCATCCAAAAGAACTTTATGTGATAGTGGAAATGATCTAAATCTGTATTGTCCAGCCATGGGCTACATGTAGCTGTTGAAATGTGGTAGGACAGGCAAAAACTGAGTTTATCATATTATTTCAATTTAATTAATCTAAACTGAATAGCCATGCCACAAATATAATGGGTATAATTATATATGAAAGGAAGAACAGCAATAAAAACCCCAAATCAGTAATGCTATATAGATGTGTAAGTAAGTGAAGTCGCTCAGTTGTGTCTGACTCTTTGTGACTTCATGGACTGTAGACTACCAGGCTCCTCCGTCCATGGGATTCTCTAGGCAAGAATACTGGAGTGAGTTACCATTTCCTTCTCCAGGGGATCTTCCCGACCCAGGGATCAAGCCCATGTCTCCTGCATTGGAGACAGACGCTTTAACCTCTGAGCCACCAAGGAAGATGCTAATCTAGATGTGTACCAGGCTCCTCTGTCCATGGGATTTTCCAGGCAAGAATGCTGGAGTGGATTGCCATTTCCTTCTCCAAATATGGATGTGTAGTGACCTCGAAAGAGTATACAGAGATGATGAACTCTGATTATGACATTCTGGAAAGGGCTTCGTGGGATAAGCAACTGAAGGAAATGGAGATCCTAGGTTACAGGATAGAGAAATGGAATTCCAATATGAGAGATTACAATGAACAAAATACACTGTTTATTCCCAAACTAGTAGAAGGGCTAATATCTTGTGCATTATATATTCCCCTTATAACCATATTCACTGCCAAATCACTTCAACTCTCCAGCAAGTTTCTTGCATGTTTTAAGTCTTTAATGTATTTCTAGTGAATTAATTTTTCAAAGCAAATAACTACATAATTTTTTAAATATGGCAAGTGTATCTAAAAGTTAAAAGGAACATTCTTATATTGTTGTATCTCTCAAAATTATGTGAAAAATCATTTGAAAATGAAAAAGAAAAGAAAAAAGATGTTAGTCAATTGGAAGCAGAAAGTCTTGCCAAGTTAAGACAGTGATACAGTAGGGGATAGAGGTACACAGACTGTGGGAATAGGAATGCTTACTACTAATTTTTTTCAAGTATTATGTTCCAAAAGAGGTTTGAAGTATCTGTGGGAATGTCTAGTGTTCTTCAATCAGGAGAAATCAAGGATTTTATGGTGTATCAAAATATGTGGTTGTGGACACTATTGTTTTTGCACTCATAAGGATTTCAAGATGCACTCAACAGTGTTTCCATGAAACAGGTTTCCTTCTATTTCTCCATTTTGCCTCAAGAAATACTTCAGTTATGCTACTAACTTTTTAATGCCTGGTTGAGACAGAGTCATTGAAAGTAATATAGTACACAGAATAAATCTTACCAGATTAAAACATAGAATGCATAAGAACATTTTCTAGTAAATGTTAAATACTACAAAACACCATGCCTGCCAAAAGGAGTGTCATAAAATCATCTCTACTTTAATTGCAAGTTACAAATTTCAACAAAGGCAGTGTAGCTGATGACACCTTTATGTTTTTAGTGATTTTAATCCTTTTTTAAAGTAGAGGAAAAAGTCCCACAAGGAATCTATCTTTTACCTAGCATTCTATAACATACAAAATGCTCCTTTTCTTTATAGAAAACAATATAATACCTAATTACTGGCCATTCTTTCACTATGCTTCAAGTACAAAAAACAAAAAGCTTAAGAAAATAATAAAATACACCCAAATTCAATATTTCAAAACCCACTGGAATTCACCGGATTCTGTGGAATCTACTAGAATGTACACTCAGTTCAGTTCAGTTCAGTTCAGTTTAGTCAGTCAGTCATGTCCGACTCTTTGTGACCCCATGAATCGCAGCACACCAGGCCTCCCTATCCATCACCATCTCTTGGAGTTCACTCAGACTCATGTTCATCGAGCCCGTGATGCCATCCAGCCATCTCATCCTCGGCCGTCCCCTTCTCCTCCTGCCTCCAATCCCTCCCAGCATCAGAGTCTTTTCCAATGAGTCAACTCTTCGCATGAGGTGGCCAAAGTACTGGAGCTTTAGCATCATTCCTTCCAAAGAAATCCCAGGGTTGATCTCCTTCAGAATGGATTGGTTGGATCTCCTTGCAGTCCAAGGGACTCTCAAGAGTCTTCTCCAACACCACATTTCAAAAGCATCAATTCTTCAGTGCTCAGCCTTCTTCACAGTCCAACTCTCACATCCATACACGACCACAGGAAAAACCATAGCCCTGACTAGACGGACCTTAGTCGGCAAAGTAATGTCTCTGCTTTTGAATATGCTATCTAGGTTGATCATAACTTTTCTTCCAAAGACTAAGCGACTTTTAATTTCATGACTGCAGTCACCATCTGCAGTGATTTTGGAGCCCCCAAAATAAAGTTTGACACTGTTTCCCCATCTATTTCCCATGAAATGATGGGACCAGATGCCATGATCTTCATTTACTACTTAAGATCAAAGATGTGTCTTGTGTTTAACATGGGGCCTGTAATTCATAATGTGTTAATAAATATTCATTGATTTGACTAATAAATTCTAGAAGTATATAAACAATTTTTGCTGTGTCTGTTGAAACGTTTGATTAAGGAGTCATCTGGTTTTAACAGAGAAGTTAGTTTGAACTCATTCTGATTTCAGTAAAGATGTCTAGACGTTCACAAATGGCATTTAGTAAAATAAACCATGTGTGTACATTCACCTTTGCAGGGAACAGCACTGAATTAGTCTGCAACTAACAGTATCTCTCTTCACCCTTGAGTATTGTGAAGTACAACCTGAGATCTCAGTCCTGACCTGAACTGAGTCCATCCTAACCTAAGTCATCAAGAAAGTTAAGCCTATCTCAGCATCCTCTGAAAGTAGAGCACTTTTCTAAGCTAAGGACCCAGTATACCTCAGGGAGACTGTAAACATCTGGATATTCACCCAACCAAAGCTTCTACTCTCAGTCTCACTTTGGTCTAACCAGCTTCTTGCTAGAAACTTGCCTTTGCATTCTTTCCTGGGCTCCTACTTTGGATGCCTGAATGTACTTGCATCCTTCAGCTTGACTGGAGCAACATAATGGATGTATGACCCGTGTGGTCTCACAGGCTCCTACTCTTAGAGCGGCTGCTGCTGCTGCTAAGTCACTTCAGTGGTGTCTGACCCTGTTCGACCCCATAAATGGCAGCCCACCAGGCTCCCCTGTCCCTGGGATTCTCCAGGCAAGAACTCTGGAGTGGGTTGCCATTTCCTTCTCCAATGCATGAAAGTGAAAAGTGAAAGTGAAGTCACTCAGTCGTGTCTGACTCTGAGGAATCCCACAGACTGCAGCCTACCAGGCTCCTCCGTCCCTGGGATTTTCCAGGCAAGAGTACTGAAGTGGGTTGCCATTGCCTTCTCCAACTCTTAGAGACACATTGTAATTGATTAAGTGCTCTGTTGCCATCATCTTCAAATGTTTAACAATTTATTATCAAGGGGCCCTGCATTTTCATTTTGTAGTAAGCCCTGGAATTAAGTGTCCTGCCACAGACTCTGTGGCTGGCAAAACAAAGCCTTGGAATCTAAGGACCTAGGATCAAGATTCAAACCTTCCTTGAGTGTGCAAAGTAAAATAGGTCATTCTAATAAGCTTCCTCAGCTGAAAGAAAGATAGTACCTGTTATCCTCTACTTAACAGGTTTATAAAGGAAAGGACTTTGATCTCTTGGGAAGGAAAAAATATGTAAGCATCCAATATTTGTTACTATTTCCTCTGCATTCAGGATTTACTAAAATGGCAGTGTGGGATAAAAGGGTTATTCCACATTTCAGAAAAACACTGATATACTGGAAATATTTCTTATAATAAATTTAGCCCTTATTCCTTCTCCTTCCTCCTCAACATTCTTACCCGGTACCTCCAGCCAGAACCATTTGTTATTATAAATAAGGCCCCAGGAGAAAAACCTAGGTTAAAATTACATGAGAAAGTATTAAGTCTGAAGTTCACGATTTCTATCCTCAAAATAGGGAGAAAGTAAACTCACAGTTTAGAAGATTAAAAATTCATTAATAAGTGTGGCTTGTAGCATGAATTGAGCTTCCCTGGTGGCTCAGTGGTAAAAAAAAATGCACCTGCCAGTGTTGGAGATGTGGGTTTGACCCCTTGGTCAGGAAAATCCCCTGGGGAAGGGCACAGCAACCCACTGTAGTATTCTTGTCTGGAGGATCCCATGGACAAAGGAGCCTGGCAGGATACAGTTCAGGGTTCGCAAAGAGTCAGACACACTGAGCATGCACGCACACACACACACACACACACACACACACACACACACAGGAAAAATCAATTTATGTACATGAAAATGTCTTGTATATATTATTTACATCTATCTATACATGTGGCATCTTTATGACAGAAAATACCCCATAATCTCAATTCCCACACCTACCTGGCTTTCAGGATAAACTATCAACAAATGTAAATAAATCATAAGACTTTAATTAGGAATTATTACATTAAAAATCATTTTTACCTAAGAATGAAAATAAATCCTATGAGTAGGAAATTAGAAATAAGAAAAATACACACATATCTAAAGGTCATAGTTGTATGGAACAGTATATTTATTAACATATGGCAATCCTAAAAATATTATGGAAGGGGACTTTGTTACTTTCTCAGGAATTTTACTCACCCTATATATTTCAGTGAAAAATTAAAAACCAAAAAGTGAAAGAAGATAAAGAGATGAAAAATATTCTCCCATGATCCAAAGAATTTTTAGCCATAAGGCACACAAAAATCTCCAATAAAAATATGCCAGTCTACAATACAACCAGTAGAGTCAAGACCTCAAAGTTAATTCCTCTGGCACATGAATTGATATTCTAGTTGCCATAATAATTTATTATCTAAACAACACTAAGTGTAAGTGACAGGCCCAGAATGGCAAGCCAAGTAACATTTAGACAAATACACAGATTATTTTTATTGTTGTCTGTAACACTTTAATATTCGAAGAAAACTGTAAGGGCTTAGAAGTACAACAAATTCCTAGATAAAGGCAAGTTAACTCAATTCCATGTAATCCGGCAAATACTGAGTGAATGATGACTTGTGAAAGGAGTTTCACATATAAAGATCAGTAAGAAATAGTCCTATTCTAACCAACAAGGACCTACTGTATAGCACATGGAACTCTGCTCAGTGCTATGTGGCAGCCTGGATGGAAGAGGTGTTTGGAGAAGAATGGATACGTGTATATGTATGGCTGAGTCTTTTTGCTGTGCACCTGAACCTACCACAACACTGTGAATTGGGTATACCCCCACAAAAATTAGGAAGCTTTTTAAAAAGGAAATATCCTATCTTCAAAAACACTACAATTTACCTAGGATATATCACCCTGCTGTATTTTCTTTTCTCTTTTATATTCTAACTCACAGATGCATAATGGAGGTAGGCTGCAGAGAACACTGGGATTATCTACTGTTCAACTTCAGCTATCACCTGACTTTCTCCCTTTTACCTAAGGCTTTATATGCGTGTGTCTGTCTGTGCTCAGCTGTGTCTGATTCTTTGTGGCCCTACGGACTATAGTCTACCAGGCTCCTCTGTCCATGGGATTTCCCAGGCAGGAATACTGTAGTGGGTTGCCATTTCCTACTCCAAAGGATCTTCCCAACCCAGGGATTGAACTGGTGTCTCTTGTACCTCCCACACTGGTGGGATTCTTTAGCACTAGAACCACCTGGAAGCCCATTAATATTCTCCTGTCATTACTGTTTTTCAATTGCTAAGTCGTGTCCAACCTGCGCCCCAATGTACGGCAGCACACCAGGCTCCTCTGTTCTCTGTCCCAGAGTTTGCTCAGATTCACGTCTGCTGAGTCGGTGATGCTGTACTACCTTTGTCTTAACCTACAGCTTCCAGGCCTTCCTTTCACCACAACGTGGCTTTGCCAAGTTTCCATCTGACATTCTAAGAAGGGCAAGTGCCTCTCCCCAGGAAGAAAATCCCGCAAGCCTCTCCTCCTTCCACAGAAGAGTGAGTAAAAGGAGACCTCAGTACAAGTGCTTCTAAAAGAGAAGGTTCTTGGGAACCAGCAACTTCTAACTCTTCACTATGTTGCAAAAATACCTTCAACAGTGTATTTTTAATTTCCTTCTTCTAAGGGCATAGTAGAAGAAAGATAAACCAACACAACAAGCCTCATCTCATAAGTATTTGTCTGCTCCAGGTTAACTTCTTGACTTTTAATTCCTATGAAGCTGACAATGCCTCTGGTTCACTGTATTTGTTGACAAAGGCTGCTCACTGTGTTCCTTGGGTTTAAAGAATAAATGTTTTTAGAAACACACTCATAGAAAGCCATTCCTTTTAAAGTTTCTGAAAAAAAAAATGATTTAAGCAGAATATAAATCATGCTCTACAACGAACTCATGCCAGTAAGTAGTCCCAAATGGCAGAAAGCTCTGTTTAAAAGAGTAACTCAGGTATCATTTATGTATAATAATAAAATGTGGTCTTAAAAGTCCAGCTGGCTCAGTTATTAATATTTACTATTATTTGGCTCTCACTATCATCCACGCATCTGAGGAGGAACTCCCCCTTTCTTTTCCAGAATTCTCACATTATATTTTGCCTCTTAGGTAAATAAAAAGTAAAATACAATTACCACCCCGGCAACACATCCTAGAGCTAAAGCCAGTGGGAGTGCTGACTGCCTTAAAATTGAGAAGCTAAGGTGCCAAATCTCATTTACAATGCGTTCCCTGTTCCCTCCGTGTGCCTTTCAAAGGAGTCGGGCGAGGCTCTGGGCTGAGACTCTCTGCATTCATAATTGCTTTTCCCTCTAATATCCCTTTTATCAGTAAGTGAGAATGGCAGTATATCTCTCCTCTTGATGAGTTTTTCAAATGAAAATGAAGAAAGAAATGTCCAGTTACATTTATGTCTGGAAAGAGGAAACATTTTTGGCTTTTCAATATTTCTTTCTGAATGTCTTCTGAATTGAAATATCTTTAAATGCACTGTAAAAATGGCAATCTCCTATAAAAGTGTATTAAAAATGAGGAAAAAAAATTCCTTAGGAGAAGGTTTGTTTTAAAGTCCTCAGATAAACCTTTATCATTAAAATCTATTGCCCTTTTAAGGTCTAACAACATTATAAAGATTGTTGCCCTTTCAAGGAATAGTCTCTGATCTGCTAAGCAATTTTCATTACACATGCATCAGATTACTTTGCTGATAGGAAAATCTGGGCTCTTGAAAAAAAAATGTGTGTTTATAAAAAAAAATTATTGTTCAACCAATTAAATGTGCAGTTTCTTCCTTACACGGGTATTTGTATTAGTAAGTATAATTTTTTTCCTGCTACCATATATTCAGTATATCTATATTCTGCCTACATTGCTACATTCACTTATTTAAACCTATGAGACAACTCTATCATATGGATATTCCATTATTAATCCCATGTAATGGAGAAACAAGAAAGGACAAACTATCTGGCAAGGTCCTACAGCTAGTAAGCTCTTAATTGCCATGCCACACTGATCTTCTAAGGAAAAAAATAATGTATCTTAAAAATCCACTTAATCACTGAAAAATAATTGAGTTTAGTGTATACGAAATATTCTTTTCTAGGGTGCCAGGCAATAGAAATGCTTATAAATACTAATGGGAAAAAATCTAATACATAGGTGAAAAGAATAAAAATTAGATTAAGCTAAAGGCATGTATAATCAAGCTAACTGGGCTTCTCTCAAAGCTCAGTTGGTAAAGAATCTGCCTGCAATGCAGGAGACCATGGTTTTATTCCTGGGTCAGGATGATCCCCTGGAGAAGGAAATGGCTACCCACTCCAGTATTCTTGCCTGGAGAATTCCATGTACAGAGGAGCCTGGCAGACTACAGTTCATGGGGTCAAAAGAGTCAGTCAGACATGACTGAGCAACTAAGCACACAGCAAACAATCAAGGTAATTGGATCCTAAATAATATTGCATGTAATATTTTGAGCAAAGATAAGACTTCCACTTAGCCAATATAGATTGCATACCCCAGGAGCAACACATTTAATTTCAATTTCCAGTTTTAAATGGAATACAGGGAAGCCATGGAATTGCCAGTTTGATTTAGTACTTAAGGATGTGGGCTCTGAAATCTATCTCAAACAAGAAATAACTTCATAAAAATGAGAGCTTTCCAAAAACAGAATGGGATTTTCAAAATTAGAAATTTACTTAGCTATGTTGTAAGGAGATTGAAAGAATCTTGGTCAAAATCATCTTTTGAACTTTCTTCAAAATGAGATTTTATAACAATAAAATTGACTTTAGAAAATTATATAAAGCAATTGCTCCTCCTTATTATAAAACTCAACAATTTCAAATAGCTTCACAGTTGAATTAAAAAACTGTCTATGATTTCTAGCCTATGTTGATATTTCAATTTTCTGCACTACTAGAATTCTGGAAAATAAAGTATGTTTACACTTGGAAAATCTGTCTCTTATAC